>JBBPLG010000426.1:0-22309 GCA_038089695.1 Xanthoconium separans | reverse complement strand
TACTTTTGATTTCTCGGAGGATGAACAAGGGCCCACAGGCATGCAAGTTCGAATCACGGAAACGTCACCCAAATACTATGCAAGGGAACGTTTCATGAGCGTGTCCTTGCGAGTTATGACGACGGTGAACAGCGGTGGCAAGCTGGGGTGGTCAGCTTTGGAACAGGAAACTGTTCTGTTAGCTCTTACTCAAGATCAAAGCCGTGATCACCAAGAAGGGTGGTACGGCAGCATGTGTGCGTTGACGCACAGTGGTTGTGAGAAAAAAAGACACCTCGAATTGAAGCTTCAACTCCACTCGTTGCCGACTCTGATCTCCCAAGAACGTACATCATGATGCTTCGACTACAAACACTTTCGACGCACGCCTTGTGTTCAATTTACATGTATTACACACCGTTTGAAAGCCTCCCCTGCGCAAACATGCCCACCGACGCCCAATAATCTACCCACCGTTCAACGTCCACAGACGAGAGTGGCTCGAGATCACGCATCGTCTCGCTCACTCGCCGCGCGACGTCCGTCGCAAACGTTGGCAAGCCAGCAGCTTCGACATCTCCGGAAACATCCTTCGGCAGACTGCGCGTCGCGGCATCGCCTCGAGCCAGGGTGCGCACGAATGTGACGAGCTTGATGGCAGGCTATGCGTCCAGGATTCAAAACGAAAATGAGACAAAAGTCGCCAGAGCTGTTCAGGGGAACTGACCATGCGCTGCACGCTCTCCTTGTCTGAACTCGCCGCCTGTTCCTCCAGCCGTTCCACCCATTCCATGAATGGGATAAACGGGAGACGATATGGGGTCAAGTGTTTTTCATAAAGAGCCCCAGCAATAGGTTGCATGGCAGATTTCCATGCACTCGGCTGCGGATGTACCAGGTTCACGGCAATCGGGGGTTCGTCGTTCGCGAACGCAACGTCTAGTATTGCATTGGATACAGCGTGCGGAGGAAGCCACGAAATGACCTTGAAGTAGGTGGTCCGTCAGCCATAAGAGAAATCGAAACCTGAACATCATGGTCGACTTACACCCTGGGCTTCGGGAAGCGCACCCAAGCTCACGCTCGACTTGACCATCATAGGGACCCAGTCCGAGCTCGACCACGCACCTCGGGGCCCACCCCCCGTGATTTGTCCGATCCGGAACGACGTCACAGTCAGCCCACTCATCGCTAGGAGCTGTGAATTGTGAATAATTGAGAGGCCGGACCGATGAGCCAGTACCCACCCGCTCTGACACGTACTTGCTTGCACCGTACCCAGGTCCGACAGCTACCCTTGCATCGTACTGGACCTCTTCCGGGAACGCACCTCCGCACTTGTCCCATCCCTGCGCCGATGCGACAGACGAAGTGAACAAGAACCTCGGCTTAGTGGCCCATATGGACCCGCGTGCAAGGTCAATCAAGTGCCGCGTCCCCCTCACGTGGGGCTCAAAAGACGATAGCGATAGATTGAAATCAAGTCGCCAGGCATTGTGTATGATCACTGTCACCGAATCGCGGATTTCGGTGTATGTCCAATCGTCGAGCGACAAATCCGGCTTGGATGTATCGCCCTCGATATAGATGAGCTTGGCGGAATCAAGGAGAGCGGTGTCGAGTCCGCGGTCTTCGAATGCAGCACATTGTCGTTGTTGGATCGTGCCCATCTTGGAAGGCCGGTTGAATGCATACACGAGGCCGACGTCCTCGTGGCTCAACAAGGACGCGAGTAAGTATGACCCCAGCCCGCCCGTCGAACCGGTCAATAGAACAATATGGTGATCGTAGAACCTCCCTGGTATGCCATCGTGAATCTTGTCCCCCAATGCGAGAGAATATTTAGAGATCATGTTCTCAATCTCTACACGAGGATCTGAGGATGGAGAAGCCAAACCCTCCTTGCCACTCAAGAGTTGGATTAAATGCCCAGCAAGGAGCCGAAGGGTGGGGTAGGAGAATACCACGTTTTGGCTCACCCGAGACGCGGCTGCTTGAAACTTCTCCTTCGAGGAGGAGAGAGAGCTGATGATGCGATTCTTGAGAAAGATCGAGGATAAACTGTGTGAATGAATAACAATTCAGGATCGCACTACAAATGTGAACACCAAAACGGACCTATCGAACCCTTGCTCAAACACGTCTACATCAGGCGCGATGGGTTTTCCTGCATTGATGGCAGTCGCATGCGCCATCAACCAGTTCTCGACCTCGGTTTGAGACCACGTTAGGGGCAGCAGGATGCTGAAGGCGCTGGCATCCATGGAGTTATACCTGGGAAGATTCCCAAACAAAGTAAATACAAGTTTAACAGATGAAACAAGAACTCGAAGCTTACAGAGCATTGATCTCCGATTCGTACAAAGTCATCGTCGCCTTCTTCATCACCGTTCCCTTCCCAGCGCGCAACATTGGTTTCTCTTTACAAGTCACCAAGACCATCTCTTTGAAGATGCGACTGAATGCAGGCGCCCCCTTGTTGGCCTCTTCGACTTCCTTCCTAATGGCTGTGTCAGCCAGGGTTCGAACGAAGAGAGAAATGAGAAAGCGTCAAGGACGTACCAGATTTTGTTCCTGAATTCAGCGACTTGCTTTTTGTCCGACACGTCGATCGCATACTGTGGCTTAGGTTCTACCAACACACCCGCTCGGAAACGACCCCGTCCAAACACGCAAACACCGGAGAGCATTGGACTTGCACCGATCTCGGTTTCCATCGGTGCTGGAACAGTTTTTTCTCCAGAGGAGTGGATTAAGACGTCGTCGATCCTTCCAACACTGCAACGACCCGATACAAGGCAATCAGGACAGGATGTCTAAAATGAAATATAAAGAAAACAAACATTTTATAGAATCCCTCAATGGTGGGATGTTTGACAAAGACATCAGAGGTTGCATAACCCCTTACGTCTGGGAGATTCTCCACAGAAGGTTGGTGCGTAGGAGTGGTCTACAAGGTCCAAGAGTCAGTGTACTTAATCGAGACGGCGAGCTCTCAGCAGAAGCGCACCAGCACTTGGCACTCATATGTTCCGTCACCTTGAGATACCCATCGTAAGTTCTGATTTGGTTGAAATTTCACCCACTCCCAAAGATGTCGCTCAGTGGGATCACGGAGAACGTGGCTGAGTGGACCAAATTCCGTCCCACCATATCCAGATACAAGATTGACGCCAGCAGACACTAATCTATCTCCCGTCTTTTTGACGAGGGGTCCACCTGCAAAAGCCTAAGAGATGGTCATTCTCATGGAGTGAGAAAAAGGAACAAAACAATACATACGACATATTCAAACAACCTGAGAACATCGATTGCCTCCGCAGAAGTAGCCCACTCTTCCAAAAATGAGGGGACAACGATGACACAGGTCGATTTGGTCACCCTTAGAGCCTCCAATGTATTCTGGGCATTCGGCATAATTGGAGCCCTGCTTGAATCGTCATACGACGTAGGAGAAAATACAGCAATGCTCTTGAGAGATGCAACGGGGTGAAATAGATAGAAAAGTATGCCCATCATATGGAATGAAGGAAGAGATGCGGCACCAATTGTAATGTGTTTCGACAACTTGACGTAATCTTGGAAGGATGCTAATGAAGAATGAGACTGGGTGGATACTGAATCGCAGAGACACGCACGCGTCATAAACCATTTGACTGCAGTGAGATTTGTGATCGGGATGGGCTTGGGAAATCCCGTACTCCCTGATGAATGAAGATAGAACAGAATATCATCTTCGAGAGGTCGCGCTTCTGCCTTTGGATAAGGTACGAATGGGATACTCTGGAACTCCTTCCCGAGTCTGGGGTAAGCGTATGAGAGGGTGGGCGAGTCCTCTATTTGAAGTTCGGGAACCTCCGCAATGATGTTGCCCAAGAGAGTACCTAATGAGTGACGGGTTGCCATCAAACGGCGGCAACCAGTCTTTCGCATCATGTTCAACACCGCAGCTGGTGAGTTGCGAGGGGACATTGGGAAGGGCTTTGACAGAGAGCGTGAATATCCTAGTCATTTGGTTAACAAGAACGAACCCACTTTAAGACCGGCATAAATGACACCCATTACCAATGCTTGGTATAGGATCGTGTCGCATTTGACTATGATACCGACAATCACGTTGTCAGAACACTTCCAATCAGGACGGATGGCATGGGCGACACGCTGGCATGCGCGGTAGAATTCTAAATGGGAAATATGGCGGAGGCCGTTGATACGATTGTCGTAAAAGGTGTAGAAGGGGTGGGTTGGGTTCCGCCTTGCGTTAAACTCGACCAACTCCGGTAAAAAGAGAGATCCATCAAGGGTTGGATAGCACAGACCACTTGGGTTCTGCTGAAAGGAAATGCCAGGAGCCATCGCCAATGTTTGACGACAACACACCAGAAGTTGATGAAGATGGAGCTGGACAGATAAGCTGAATACAATTGTGAGTCTCTATAAATGCCACTCAAGGAAAGAGGAGATCGTCATCTTGATCCCCAATGGAATAGCCGACAAGCGGACTATGACACGCCACAATTTCCGTGAATATTCATGGAACCTAAGCAAGAGCCGCAATCAGATACATGCTGGTGAAACAATCGGAACGTTGATTACCTACTGGAAATTAGTTCTTCGGTCAGCACTCGACACTACTGTTGGCATACGTTTCCCTGATTCCTGTCGCAGTTGACAAAGTCCATTTACCTTATAGGCATCAGCCTATTCTAAATAATTGGAGGACAAATAATGTATCTTCAAGATCCTGATCTATGGCCAGTTGAGTCCGTGATCGTTCCATCGGTCCAAATTGGAAGGCTTCTTTACAGCTGGCATTGATTTTGACCTGGCCACCCGTTCAATCCTTCCATCAGACACACTTTTTGAACGGATGAGGAAACAAAATTACACAGAAGTCAGTCATATGCTGGCAGGTGTCACATCAGAGTTGTGACGTTGGTTGAAGTATTGTTACGTAATGCTACCTCCATAAGGTATGCATCGTAGCATCGTAGTAGGCTGCGGGGTATTCACAGCCATTGTTGAGTGTAAAACAACCGGGGTAACGTCACGGAAATGAACTTACGGGGTTAGTGTTTTCTCCAACTTGAATGGGTGACTGACGACGTATCGCCGCTTCTCTTGTCATCGCCACTATATCTTCATGATATACTGCCAGTCTCAGCTGATCATGACAAATGCCATGGTCCAAGCTGGGTCCGTGTAACACGCCGAGCCTTTTCAATGGTCGAAGCTTTGATCACTTGATTGACACTGGGACCAAGTTGGACTTCATTCACTGACTCGAAAACAGATTCAGATTCAAGGACGATGGTGTCCCTATAGCTGCCAGTGCTTGGTTATCAATTCTTTCCAGTGCT
The DNA here is from genome assembly GCA_038089695.1 of Xanthoconium separans. Lineage (NCBI taxonomy): Eukaryota > Fungi > Basidiomycota > Agaricomycetes > Boletales > Boletaceae > Xanthoconium > Xanthoconium separans. Next base: position 16,970 of record JBBPLG010000426.1, on the reverse strand, counting down.
CATGCATACCTAAGTGGGGAAGGACTCTGAGTGTGCTGTTATCTGGATCGCCGTCAAATGTTGACGTCGAACCGCGAACGTTCGGCAGTTGCTCGGAAAAACTGAAACAGGGCAGCAATTGAGGTATGATCGTTCACGTCAAGGGGCCGGTTGATCACCTGGTTTACTGTAAGTACGACGTTCGCGCTGCGGCATGACACTGTAAACCTGTATTACACGTTGTAGTTTCATTACCATCCCCCAATCTACACAATCTACGGGACTATTTATGCACAATATTCTACCCACCGTTCTACATCCTCAACCGAGTGGTTCAAGATAGTGTTTGAAGTCTCGTAGGTGCGCTTTGGAAAGACATGAGTGGCGTGCCATAGCCATGAACATGGCGGATGGCATTTTGGGGGCCAGGGGAGTGAACGAATCGCGTAGATATCATGGTAAGGAGTAATAGTAATTAGTAAATGAGCATGTCCTCATCAAAGCATAGGACTATCCATCACGTCCCCACCATCAGATTTCAACGGGCTGATGGTGACAATTTTCCAAGTGGCGTATGAGCGTTTCTGGTCGACCTTGTATCCAGGGACATGGTCCTCGGGAATCTTGAGGAACGAATGTCGATACTACGTTGAGGATATAGGAGACTACACAGTTCTGTTCACGATAGACAAACTTACACAAGCTCGCGATGTCTGCTTGACTGCGAAGTTGAATGAGCTGTCCATTTCTTAGTGCTTCTTCATCTCGTTCCCATTTGGCAACAATCCTGGTGTCGAAGCAACGCTTGGGTGCGACTTTAGCACACCTATCTTTTGCATTGGCGTACACAGCAGGTAAGTTATGTGGAAGATCCGGAAGATCATAGAAGTAGGCTCAATACCAAGTCACCAGTGTGGATCAGCACTCATCTGAAAGTCGGGCGAGGGATGTTGGCATTGGATTCTATCCATTCATCTTACTTTCAAGAGTCTAGATAGGGAAATCTATGGAGATATGGATACCACACCCGTGATCACACTCGTACGGAAATGATGATAACGCTTAAATTTACTCTTGATAACGTCACCGTGCGGAGTGACCGTGCGAACTTGAATGCCAATGGCTGATGGCTTTCCATCAGACTGTCCACATGTGGCGGTCGTGGTCCACCTCTGTGGCACTTCAAACATCCGTTCAAGATCACGCATCGTCTCGCTTACTCCGAGTTGTGCAACGTCCATCGCAAACTCTTGTCATCCTGCAATCTCCCCCGTGTCTTTGGAGATGACCGCCGATGAATTCGAGTGGCGACGCAGCGTTGCGTCGCCTTGAACGGCGGCGTGCATGAACCAGAGAAGTTTGAGAGTGGATTAAGTATCCGAGTCGACCGTTAAAAACAGCGAGAGAGCGATGTTTAACGCACGATCCCGGAAGAACTTGATCATGATACTCCTCGGCCTCGGTGGCATGTATCGCATGTTTCTTCCAGCGTTAAACCCATGGATTGAACGGAATCAGTACAAGATGAAATGGGGTTAAGCGCTTCTGAAGTTCTGATATAGGGTATCGCTAAGATGCTGCACGACAGACTTCCAAGGTGCTTGGCTGCGGATGTATCAGGTTCGACAAACGGGGGATTCCTCGTTCGCGAGCGCAACGTCTAGTGTCGCATTGAATACAGCGTGCGGCGGCGGAAGATATGAGATAACCTAGAAAAGCAATGTCATGACGATGATAATGACCCAGTAGGCAATCGACCACGCAATCCTGAATGACCTAGCAGTCAACCCATTCGTTGCGATGATCTGTCATGGTGAATGGCGTACCCCGACCCCACAGCTACCACTGCATCGTACTGTCCCTCCTCAAGGAACACACCGTTGCTCTTGTCTCATCCCTGAGCTAATGCGATGGACGAAGTGAACAAGAGCCTCATATGGACCCACCCGCAAGGTCGATCAAATGATGTGTATACGTCCCACTCGCGAATTCAAGACGCCAGGCATTGCGTATGATCACTGTCAGCGAATCGCGTATTTAGGCTGCTGGATCGTGCCTACCTCGGATGGCCGACTGAATGCACACACGATAGCGGCAACCTCGTGGCTCAACAAGGACGCAAGTAGGTATGACCGCAGCCTGCCCGTCGAACCGGTCAATAGAACAACATGGTAATCATAGAACTTCCCTGATACGCCATCGCGAATCTTGTCCCCTAACAGTAGAGAGTATTTGGAGATCGTGCTTTCAATGTCTGCTTGAGAATCTGAGGATGGGAAAAAAATCCTTTTTGTCACCCAAGAGTCGGATTAAATGCTCTACAAGGAGCCAAAGGGTGAATGGGAGAATATCGTGTTCTGCCTCGCGCGTGACACTGCCGCTTGAAGATACGGTGAGTGAGCCAACGATGTAATTCCTGAGGACAGTCGACAAACTGCGTGCACGAACAGATCAGAATCGCACAACAGAGAGAATAGGTCTGTCCACGCTGACGGCCGATTCTCGGCTCTGGTACCCCATTTCTGAGTCATACAGTTTCATCGTTGCATGCTTTACCCATTTCCGGCATGCAGTATGGTTTCATCCCTGCTAGTTACCAAGATCATCTCTTTGAAGATCTGGCTGAATGCAGGGGCATTTCTTCAACTGCAGACACAACAGCGGTATAAGCCTGAAAAAAGAAACAAAAAGGCGCAAGCACACGAGATTTTATCCCTGAATTTTGTCGTCGAGCATGTCGATCGCGTGCCCCGGAGTGGGTTCCCCCAGCACTCCAGTCTGGTTATTGGAAACTTACGACCTCGTCGAAACATGCAAACATTGCCACCAATCACGATATCCACTGTTCCGGAACAGTCTTTTCTGCGCATTAGAACGTCATTGATTCTTCCAACATTACACAAATAGTGTGACATGCCGGAGATCAGTACAGGATGTCTAGAGAGAGAATACAACACACATTTCATACAACCCTCCTCAATAGTCGGATGCTGACAAACATGTCAGCCCTTGATCTAGGATATTCTCCACAGAAAGTTAGTGCGTAGGTGAGATCAAAAAGGCACGGAAGTTAGCGTACACGTGGGACTGAATGGGCGAAAACTGCACCGGCACTTGACATTCGTTCCGAATCATATCATGAAGAAGCGTACCGAACTCCGTCCCTCCATTTACAGGTACAAAATTAGCGCCGGCAGCCACTCAGGTTCAAGTTAATGCATGCCAGTGGCCTCTTCGCAAGTGGTGGTCAATATCGAATTATGACGCAAAAAAACAAGCAATGGTGGTATACCACGTACCACCTATTCAAACGACTTGAAAGAAACTCAATTGTGCGTGTGAGAGCGCCACCGTGGGAAAGGGATTCGCAATCACCAGCATCAAGGTACGCCGCTACTCTCTCGAGGACTGACGATGCGACCGTGGTTGTCCTGCTATACAATTACAGTCCGTGCCCTCAAATTTTGTGGAAATTTTGCGTTAGAGTTCCGAAACAGATCCGAGACGATGGTGGAACTTGAAATCGCGAGCGGAGCACGATAGTGTCACCTTCCCGGTTTTCAAAATAATGTATTCACTCCCTTGAAACACGCTTTGTCTGGTTTGACACTGCTCACAGTGAGACTGGGCCGCGTTTCATTTTGCGGTTGACCGACAATCGCGATGACCGTCGTGATGCGACCCATGTTTTGAAACACCAACCCTCGGTTATGAGCAGAAATGGATTTCGAAACCAAAAATTTGTGCACCACTTATCGGAACGCGCAGTCGTCTACTAATAGAATTTCATATCGATTGTCCACTCACCAGGCTGGCACAGACGTCCTGACAGCTATTCAACTGAATGGAAATATGCATATTCTTCCTTACCAAATCTTCAATATCAACAGGATCAGATGATTGAGTCTTGGGGCCCGTGAAGAGACTTCTCTGCAGCTAAATGCTTAGCATAACTGCAGAGCGTATGCAGGCAATTTGCACTGATATGGCACATGACGGGAATGTACAGGATACGCCGCCTTTCCCCAGGCATTTTCCGCTTACGAGTTTTCCTGACAAGTTTTCCTTACAACACAAAAGTCAAGAGTGCACGTGTCAAAGCTTGAAGACAGCTAGCGATCATCCTTAGGATATCGTGCGGCAGTCACAGTTTCAAAGGTTTTGGGATTTTTGCATCGCTCAATGCAGGAACAGACAACAGGATCTATTTTTCATACAAGAGTGCCTCTGCCCGAATTGACGGAATCGAGAATGGGTCTAAAATAAGTGGGACTAGCTTGAGAGCAACCTGCAGGGATTCGAACATCGCGAAGGCGGGAATACGGATTTGACGGATGGGTATCGCGGGAGAAGGTGAAAAGTATATATACCACGACGGGCATATTTGATGTAAGATTGTTCCACCTCGGCATTTGCGGGAAAAAAAAAGACAATGGGTATTTGATGGAGAGGTGCACTACGATTAGAATGTCAATGGCGCTCAACATAGACAGCAAATACAATACATATTTAACGAGCGTTCTTCGTCTTGTTCACCACAGAAGCGAATGGGATAGTACCAGTGACAGCATAGGATAGCAATGATTCCAAACAGACGAAAGTGCAGACTGTGTTCCGGAATCATTAGTACTAATGCCACATGGTACAGCTAGCAACAAGGAACGCACCTGCGATGAGGGTACTGATCGTGGGTAAAGCATGTGGAAGTCCGAAGGTGACGCTGGGATCCGGTTCAGTAAATTCTTGGACAAAGGAAAGGAAAACGAGCGCTGCGCCAGAAGCAGGGACTGTGACATTGCAGATATTGTTACTCTGGTCGCAATCAATGGTCTGAATATCAACGACCCCCACTGGTCGTCCGTCTGAGCCCAAGGCACCACCGAACGTCTGACCGGCCCACGTGATATTATGCTTCTCCGTAATGGACGATGCCAAGAGGTACCTGATGCAAGCTCAAGCGATGTACAGGATGGAAATGAAAAGATCTTACTTGACTTTAACCTGAGATGGAACCATGCCACCGATGGAGATACTAGCAGTATAATCCCTTGCCCCCAAAAGGTTTATCAGTACAACACGAGTTGGCTGTCCGTTCTCGTAAATGGCATAGCCTGGTGTGAAGTCGTCGTCATTGTTCATCTGGAGGTCCAGAACTTGCGATTGGCGGGAACCTAACGCCTCGGCAACAAACAAGGTGGAGTAATGCACAGGCCCGATCGACCATTGATGGAGTGTAGATTGACTCGTCGCTGGGGCTACCTCGGTTTTGAATGACTCGGATATCGACATTTGGGAAAACACTTACGCACAAAAGGCTGTCAGAGTAATATGGGTATAAAAACAGTGATGATGGTGCAGGAAAAACTTACGCTGTGATAGTCACTATCACCACCAACATGAAGCATTGCACGAGTGAAGTTTGCGTAAGCCATCTGGAGACCATAATCAATGGCCCACAGGGCTGTTGCAATGCTACCGCTCAAATATGGAAAACCACCACAGGATACCATGTTAGTTTCCAGCATAACATAGGATAACCCAGCCCTCTGGGCATAGGCAGCGGAGTCAAGGTACTTAGAAACAGCTTGCTTGGCATATTGATGTGTCGAGGGGAACAACTCTTGGGTAGTACAAGACGTGTCCATACCATGCTGTGCATCACAATCATCGGTTGACTGGCTGGGACACATGCCATTGCCTCAGTGTGAAACAGAGCGGTATCACGAATGAACCTACCGCTCCACAGTCAAGGCAACCAAATCGTGTTCTAAATCAGTCACGAAACCCGTACTTCGTGCAGTTTCGTGTTTCCAGACCTCATCAGGGCTAGGGTCAACGAGCTCCGTTGCAGGTGTGTTAGAATGGGCGTAAGATTGGACACGTTGTCTGAAAACATTCTGGTCGTCATTAGGGCAATAGGTACTCGAGTATTGGCATCTTTGCAGTTCAACCGAAGGCGGACGAATGACTTACTGTCAATTGATGGTCGTGTTGTGAATGAACGTTTGGTTCGCTAACTGTCTATACAGCCATCAGTTCACGTCTCGCTGTCTACATATGCATATTAATAACCCTTACATGCAAGCCTGCCAGGTAATCCCCAAGGATCGATTCTCCATCTTCGGCGATTTGAAGGCGTATATTTTGTATGTCATTGGAAGGGGCATCTGATCAAGCGTATCAGTTAAAAGAAGCACACCAAACACTAAACATACACAGGTACCAACGAACATTAGCGAGTGAAGATATTTGCACCATTATCTTGATGACCTCGGACGTGAAAATGAGTGGTGGTGTGTCGGCCTATGAAAACAACGCTTAGGAATTGAATAAAACATTGGGTTGATTTAGTCACTGGGTTGGCTGATCCACCATATCCTCTTGTGTTACCACCGACACGCATGTGGACACTTCCAGCGTGCTGCCTGATGTTGGTCATTAGGTTGAGGAATGGCACCAATGTGCTAAGGGTCGGATTAATAGTCGCATGTCATAAATTGAGCTCAGATCACCTGTCTAGGCCAACTGTAACGCAAGGGAAGTCAATGACGACTCGTGAACTGCCCAGGTTTAGTCTAGCACTCACATACTTGTGAAACCAAACCGAGTTCTATGCTGAACCCAAAGAAAGAACCTTGCTGAGGTATCGAAAGGCCGGGGACTGCTCCGGTCTCAAGTTCCACATGAAAGGAAGTCGATGGGAGAGGATCGTGGAGAGGTGATGCTAAGAAAACATTATTATGGCCAGGGGAACTGGTATAAGGTGCCGAGGCAACTGTCATTGTCCGAGATGGTTGCTGGACATGAGGACCATAGACGTTGACAGCCACAGCCGCGTGTACAATACTAATCGCTAGCAGAAAGGAGCGGACGAGGAGAAGACGCATTTTTGCTGCCTGCTGAGTCACGGATATTAAGAGACTAGTGGATGAATGAACTTTGGTAACACTTACAACTCCTCTAGTGAAGACGAGCACCAGTTGTCGAGAAGGAAGCTGAGAAGGACACTTTTTGTGGACCCTGAGGGTTGGACAATTACCGCTTACAGCATCATCATTGGCTAGTGCTTTTTACGACATCAGTACTAGTATGACGCAGTACAAGGCTGAAGCAGTTGGATGCTGCATGGCCGTCCAGAGATACAAGATGGTTATTTGGTTTGAAACAAAAAAAAAAAAACAGCATGGGAGATCGGAAAAGGTATGCCAGACCAATTGTAGTAAGGGAGCATCAGCGGGATCCCACCGGCTCAGCGCTCAACCGAGTCGGGCCGGGAGTGTGGGACATTCGACCATACGCATCCGTTCGCAGGCTACTATGTTCCTTGCTCCACTGTGCCTATACACCTGTGACCATGGTACTAGATTTGAATGCCCAAACGGCCACCGATTTGCAGGAGGCTCGTGACAAGGTCTCGATTGACCTGCAAACTCTTCGGGATTACCTTTTCGGTGACTGCTCCATAACCATTTGCTCTCCATGACGTTTGATTTACTAGTGAGATGACATAACAAAGCTGGCAGATGCAACTGGGAAAGCTTCGAGCAGATTGAGAGCGTTCTTCATAAGGAACCGGTGTTTGACAAGTCGTCTAGGTGACGGTCAACGATGTTGTGATTCGTCGTGGTAGCTCACCGGAAAACGTCAAGGGATTTTATTGGAAGAGCTGAAGCATATAAGCGGGCCCTCGCCATCACAAACCGCTTGATAGAATTGCAGAGAAAACATCGATGGTCGTCAGCACAGATAGGTCAAGCCATGTTAATCCTGTCAGAAACGCTGCCGATTACTTTGCACCATCTTGGTACGGTTCTGCAACCATCTTATCCATACAGTCATTCACTCTTCCGCAGCATTCGAACCTGTCTTTATGGGTCAGGGATCGATTGAGCTAGTAGACGAGTATCGGGAACTAGTAGCTAACAAAGGGATACAAGGGTAACCATCATTTGCTGGCATTTGTCTTTTCTTCCAGACCTTTTTTTAGATGCTACCTCCAGACAGAACTTGGTCATGGCACAAATGTCGCGAGGTTGGAAACAACGGCGACATATCTTCCTGACACCCACGAATTCGAGCTCCATTCACCGACGCTGACTAGCACAAAGTGGTGGATAGGTGCCTTGGGCAAGACGGCCACCCACGGAATTGTGCAGGCCAAGCTCATTTTGCCCGGGGGCAAGGATCCTGGCCCTCATCTCTTTCTTGTCCAGCTAAGATCATTGGGTTTGTTTCCACAGTGCACTTGCTTCAATGACAACTGATGTGGTTTAGAGGATCATTCACTGTGCCCTGGAATCACCGTTGGGGATATCGGCCCCAAAGCTGGGGGAGGTAACGACCTCATGCACCTTGTTGAAACCGATTGTTGACCGTTTCTCAGGGTTGGCTGCTCTGGACAACGGATTTGCTAGGTTCGACCACGTCAGAATACCCCGGAAGAATATGTTGTCAAAATTTGCTATGGTCACCGAAGATGGTCAATATATTAAACCCCAGAACCCGAAACACAGCTTTGGAGGTGTATGTCTACCCTGTTTGAAACTCATCTATATACTCAGTGTCTCAATTAGATGATGTATATCCGTGCGAGGTAACCGGATTTACTGCTGTCGCTTCCCCGTCTAATAGCAATTCTTAGTATGGTTACATCTGCAGGATGGACTCTTGCGAGAGGTATGGCCCCAATCCCAATAAATGCACTTTCACATAACTGGCAGAAAAGGGATTACTATTGCGATCCGTTATGCGACCGTCCGCAGACAAGGAGAACCAGACCATCATGGATTGGAACGCCAATTCATTCAATACCCTTCTACTTACTATCGCCTTCTCCCCATACTCTCACGTGCATATGTATTCATCGCATTGGGCCGTCAAACGGTTTGTGCATATTTCATCGGAAGCATGAATTTACCTGAACAATGGCTTAGAGCAAGTCGTTTACCGCTCTAACGGAGCGAATTGAACATGGTGACTTGGGATACCTTGTCGAGATTCATGCTATTCTTTGTGGCCTCAAGGTCTTGGTATCCACTGAAACTATCAATGGCCTCGAGACCGCCCGTCGTGCCTTGGGTGGACATGGTTACAGTGCATTTGCTGGAATAGGACGCCTTTACGTGGACTACCTTCCCGCCGCCACGTCAGTTGATCAAACAATCAGAGATATATTACTCACTGTTATCCAGGTTTGAAGGGGACAATTTTGTGCTTGATGGGCAGGTTGTCCGTGCGGCTTTAAAGTCGTACGGCTTCTTAGCTTCTATGCCAGATCGACCTCTCGGGTCGCATTCGAATTACCTCCGTCTTCTCCGAGCAACGCCACCGAGTCGGCCAGTGATCAACCCACCAATGTGGCAGGACCACGCGGCAGTAATATACCTCCTAGAGTGGCGCGCAGCCCTAGCAGTTGAGAGTGCTGCTCGAAACGTGGATCGTTCCGATCCGGGCGTCAACCGCAGACTCTCGAAAGCCATCACGGATGCATTCGTTGCGACGCAAATAGGCGCTCTATTCCTCGATCTGAACCAACTTCCGTCAAACGAAGCTAGCGCGATCAGAGATCTATACCTTTTAGTACGCACAAACCTGCTTGTAGACACTCGCGATATCTCATCACTACATTTAGTACTTGCTGACCGCCGCAGAGGAGGCCTTGGTCGATCTCTTTGCGTTCGGGTTATTGCAGCGCGGACCAGACGAGACAGATCCGACGCGCGGCCTGCGTGCTGCCGTCAACACTGTCTGTCTTCGTCTTCTCCCGAATGCAGTCGGATTCACCGACGCGTTCTCGTTCCCTGACTGGGCGCTGGACAGGTGTGTCTCGGTCTACATGATCAGATGCATCGCTTACGCTTATCCGTCCTCAGCGCGCTCGGCGTGTCCCACGGGCGGGTCTACGAGGAACTTTGGAAACGCGCTCAGCTGGAGCCCCTCAATCAGACAAGCGAGACTCCAGGATATCGAGTGAGTCTCACCAGGGTTATTTCGGTAATGCTCGCTGAGTTGGCCGTTAGGAGAGCCTCAAACCGATGCTGGAGGAAGGAAGGCGAATAGCAAGCACTGCAAAGAGCCGGCTGTGAGAGAGTATGTATATTCAGAGGAAAGCTCTTGAACGGACTAGCCTAATCGCGTCTAGATCTGCGATACAAGACGCTCGCGTTGTGGTATTGTAGTTGGTGGTAACTGAAATCAACGCTATATTCTTCATCGTCTTTGTCCTTTAATGATAAGTAGCGCCATGACCTTGACTCGGTCTCTCCGCCGGGGATCAGATCAGAGTGGAGGTGGAAATTGAAACATAGAAGAGTGAACTGAGGGGTGTGACTTTGCACCAGTTACAAAGTATGCCGATCGAATGCGACAAGTGTCCGGTTGTAGCACAGAGACCTGGTGTGGTATGTAATTCCTCTGATAAAGCACGTGTACTATCATTGTGGCCACAATGCAGGCCGATGACTACATAACGCATTAGAGAGAGGCAGAGAATATGATATGTAGCTGAAGCTCATGGAGAAAAAAAGTCTATTGTTGACGTGGAAAGCAATTCATGTGAGATGGTAATGAAAACGTTCGTTATCATGTCCAGCGAAAGAACATTGTTTTGCGTACAATGGTGAAAAGGAAACAAGTCACTGGGTGAGCATAGAGGGAAACATGTCCTGCGAGTGCGCAACGCTCGTTGAACGACTCGGAGCTTGGTTAGCTTGTTTGTGAACCCACGCAGCCGTGCGCTGAGCAGCATCGGACATGATTGCATATTGATGAAATACATCTTCCGAGGCAGGGTGTATGAGAAAACCCGGAGCGGAGATGACAAGAGGTGCAGGATAGATGGAGGGTCCCGGTTGAGAAACGTCCGCAGCACCCCGTGCTTTGATTCTACTATGAACCTGAACCCGTCGATCCTCTTGCATCGACGTCCCATGCTTGGCGTTCCACTGGCGCTGGAACTGCTCGTATTCCTCCTTCAGAATAACCAAGTGTTCCTCGCTCGTTTGGCGCTGCCACTCTAACTCTTGGAGTTTAGCAAGATTTTCGATCCTTTCTGCAAGTAGACGTGCAATCTTGTCCTCACTAGGGATTGGGTGTGAAGCCAATGAGGTGGTTGCATGGCGTACTGGCAAGGGACTTGGAATTTCGATGTCGCGGGCGAATGAGAAGAATGGAAGACCTTGTGAGCCACCATGGGCCGAAAGAAATTTGACTCTGTTGGTTGGGTGCCACGTCATCTCCGCCATGAACTCGAGCATCGAGGTTTCCGAGATGCTCGAGATGCTCGAGATGTCCGAGAAATCCCAGTCCGAGCTGGTCAAGGTGGTTATAGTATCGCTGGAGTCGGAATTTTCTAGGAATGCAGGCAGACCCCATGACGGTCCAGCGAGCGCGTCGGCAATGACAGTAAAGTTAGGATTGTCAGGGAAAGGGACTACCTGGTCACCAGGAAGATCATTGCTCGTTTTGACAGGCTGTGAGTTGTCCCTTGTTGGACGGCACAATTTGATCTCAGGGTGCCGAACGCGGAAGCGTGTAACCCAATTGTTGGATGGGTAGGTGCCACAGATGTCACTGACGAACGAACGAAGGGTGTCCCTCGAGATTGGGCAGTCAAGCGAGTGAATCCGCTGAATGAGACCCTCCTCCTGAGCATCCGTGAGGAGCCTTCGCTTCTGCTGAGCCTTATTATAGCTCTCAGTGAGCCCGTGCGCTCTCCTGCGCAAAGTGGAATACTTGTGGGCAATGCCATATTTCTTTGCTGCGCTGAGCAGATTGGGAGATTCGTTCTGCTTCCAGGATGCGATGGCTTGCTGAATTCGATCCTCTAGCTCATCGCGTGAAAGTGGCGAGTTGGAATCATGAGGAGAAGAATGTTTGCGACCAAGCCTCGCATTCCTGGGCATTGAGTTTATCAGTGACGGCTCCCCGACAAGTTCCTGCAATCCCCAGATGCAGTCGGACTGGAGGAAGTATCGCTGCCGAGGCGGAGCATGAAATGACCTTGGACCTTGTCTCGCTTCATGCAAGTTCGTCTCCTGTGGGCATTGACAGCGGCCAACAGAACTCTTGGGGATGGACCTCTTGTCAAGAAAATAGGGTATGCATCATGTAGTGGCTGTTGGCATCAACTTGTATCTGCATATGAAGAGACGGAATTCCGTCCGCTCCCTCTCTCATGTCCTAGCTTTGGCGGGAGCAGATATGATTCGGATTGAATCGGAACTTACGAATTCCGAGTGCTGGTGCGGATAACGAGCAGTATTGCTCGTTGGGTCGCATGTGCATGCTGACTTTAGACCTCCCCCACTCACCATTTTCTGTGAAGAATCTCCCAGACGTAAGGGCTACGCAACCTCGGACATGTTTGTCACCATCCAACTATTGAGGGGTTATATTCTCTCTCTAGAGTCTAGACATCCTATACTGATCTCCGACGTGTTACACTGTTTGTGTAGTGTTGGAAGGATTAATGACGTCTTAATTCGGGGGAAAAGACTGTTCCAGCACCAATGGGAACCGTGATTGGTCACAAGGGGTCATAACCAGACAAGAGTGCTTGTGGAGCTCGTGCCGAAGTACGCGATCGACGTGTTCATGGGATGACATCGGCCTGGGGGGACTCCCCACGTCCAGTATCCGCTAGCAAATTGTGATGGACAAAAAACATTTTGAGACCACCGACGATGCTACCCAAAGTCTGGCCACTGCAGTCTGGACCCCTGCGTGCTGTTGCGAAGCTTGGCATGACATCTGTTTTACAGTGGTAAGTATCTGAGGAGTTCGAATGTCTTGCAAGTTGCAACACCCTTACTCGCACACGAACACAGCACGGTCGCTTAAATTGACCCTTTCCTCCTTATGATGTCATCGACATGCAAAAGTCAATGTCTTAGTACGATCTAATCATCCATCGCTGAACGAACCCCACCAGCGCCATCAAAGGCTCCATCTGCCCCGGCAAACTCAACCCTCCAAACCGCCCCGTCACAGCCCATGCCTCCACCACCCACACCCCCCACAACGCCATCCACCCAAACGTCCACACCCACCCATACACCCCGCCCACCCGTCGCCCCGTCACCTGCGTCCACACACGCTCCAGCACGACCCCGACGCAGCTTATCACCCAGAACCCGACCATCGCGACCGTGTTCCCCCCACGTCCAAAGGAACGCAGCTCGATGTCGTGAAACACGCCCGAGAGGAGAAACGCGCCGAATAGCGCACCGAAGCGGCCAAAGAGGTAGCGGAACGGCGGCATGCCGAACCCCACGAGCAGCTCTCGCATCATCTGGTGCCACCGACGACCCCAGAGTTCAGACAAGGACGTCGACCGCCACGGTGAGTCGAACATGGGGGGCCATTGAGAGGGCCGTTGATGGAACACGACGATGCCTATGATCGATAAAAGGTGGTATGACCACTGTATCCCAAAGTAGGTCGACCCAATTGCCAGAAAGGACACGAAGACGGATTGCAAGAGTTGTAAATGGAGCGGGAGCGTGGGGTCGAACAGCGTGCCACCGTTGAGCGAGCCGAACGTGTCCGGGCCTACCATGCGGAAGCCCTGAATGCATGCATCCAAACCCAAAGTAAATATGGCTATTTTGGCCGCAGACAACAGCACAAAGACGATCCGCGACTCCGTTTCAATGGCAGGCTTGGGGACGACGAGTCCTCGTGGCCAGTTCCATCCGATCCCTCGCGTACTGGCCATCAAGTCCCAAGCATTCCAGCATGCCGTGTAAACGCTCTCTGGGCCTTTTTTATACTCTCTGGTTGAAGGATTCTGACGCCGAAATGGTTCTCGTGCAACAGCCCACACAGTTGCTCGCATGGCAGAGCAAACCATATGACTCTGCGAAACCACGTGTGACGTCATTCGGATGTCAGACAGAATTGAGATCACTCACGATAAGGATGGTGTTCAGTTGATTTTGCTTGGGATCACCTCCCGACATGTCGACGAAGCTGCCATGCCAGGCAAACCACACTAGAATGGGCAGAAGCGCAAAACGGTAGAAGCGCGTTCCCTCTAGCTGAACCAGCACTCCCATCAAGTACAGACATGCTAGAGGCGGAACGATGTACGCCAGGAAGGTGGCCCTGGTGAGGGCGATCTTTTGGGATGCTTCAAATATGCCTTTGACACTGAGCGGTCGCATCAGACACTTTTCTTGACGAGAAGGTGAGCATGAAAGCTGACCTTGTATGCATTATGGGCTTGTGTGTGCAAGGGCAAAGGGTTTCATCCAAATTGGGCCTGGTTTAGTAGTTCATAACACCTCCGTTGGAGGGCCAAATGGATCAATAATCACCGCCTCCGCCTATCGGATTCGACCGTGAGCCGACGGAAATGAGTTTGTTGCGCCCCCAATGATGGTAGGCCATCCGGTTACTACTTGCGACTCCGCTGAAAGTAAAATCCCCGCCTGGGGTACAACTTTGAACCGACACTGCCACCTTTCGAAATTCTGAAGCCAAATTCAGACAAGTAAGGGCTGCTCTGATCGACCAGCACAAGTACTGTATCACCACCGGAATTTCGAGTGAAGCGATCTGTGGAAATGGAAAAAAAAAAGTACAAGGTTTGGTACATCTAAGTATTTAGACAACACTGTGACGCGAGAATTATTTGGTATACGAATTTCGGTAAGCCCCTTGGTCAGTTCTTCTATATATCCATTTCCGAAGGGAGAGAGAGAGTGAGAGAGAGAGAGAAAGCGAAAGAAAGCAGAGAAAGAAAGCAACCAAAGAATCTTGATGTTGGGAATCGTCATATCACGCCCTCCCCCATCCACGAGCGCACAAACGCCACGCACGCCAACGACGGCTCATACCCGCCCACCACGCTCCACGTGCTAAATCGCCCCACCTTGGCATACACGTCCACCATCGGGATGCCCCACGCCAACATCCACCCCACCATCCATAGCCACCCCCACACGCCGCCCACCCGTCGTCCCGTCGCCCGCTTCCAAATGCGCTCCATCACGACCCCGACCCCAGCCATGAGCCAGAAACCGACGATGGTGCGCGCGTGACCACGGCGCCCGAGCTCCATGTTGTGGAACAACCCCGAGACGAGAAACGCCCCGACGAGCCCGCCGAGCGGGCCAAACAGACGCTGAAACGGCGCATACCCCAGCGTCAAGAGCATGTCGCGCATCATTTGGTGCCATCGGCGGCCCCACAGCTCGCTCAGAGACGTCGACAGCCACGGCGCGTCGAACAGGGGAGGCCATTGGGCGGGATGCTGGTGGAACGCGACGATGCACACGATAGCTAGGAAGTTGTAGGTGTATTGCAGTCCAGAGTACGCTGAGGCGACGACGAGGAGTGAAATGAAGACGGCACGTGCGAGTTCGAGGGCGGGCGGGAGGGCTTGGTCAAAGAGCGGCCCCCCTTGGACGGAGCCAAACGTGTCGGGGGACAGGTTGCGTATGATCTGTACGCACACGTCGAACGCCAGCATGTTGAGCACGAACGCGACTGCCGACGACAGCAAGAACGCGGCGCGCGAGTCGGTTTTGTGGGTGGATTTCGGAATGTGGAGTCCCCGAGGCCAGTTCCAGCCGATACCGCGCGGGTTGATCAGCAAGTCCCAAGTATTCCAGCAGGCCGTGCACAGACATTGGAAATACGACTTTTTCCCGTCGAGGGGAACGGAGGGAAAAAGACGCTCGTACCGTGGTCGCGCGAATGCCCACACCGCCGAACGTGTCACCATAGAACCGATTTGAGTCTGAGACGGATGCGGGTCAATGAGGATGGAACGGAGCAGAGAAGAGGCTACGCACGACGAGCATGGTGTTCTTCTGGACGAGCGCCGGATCACCTCCCGACATATCCACAAGGGTCGCACGCCAAGCAAAGCATAGTGTCACGGGCAACAAGACCAATCGAAAGAACTGCGTGCCCTCGAGTTGCACCAGGACGCCCATCAAGTACTGACATAGGAACGGCGGAAGGATGTAACCAACGAAGGTGGCCCGTGTGAGGTCGACCGTGTGTGACATTGTCAACACATCTTCGAGTTGGACGACACTTTTGTTTTCGGAGCGATCTTGAGGTTAGAATTTTGGATGTACATGCGGAGGACGAGGGGACTGACCGAAAGGCTCGTGAGGCCATCATGTGGGGGGTAGCGAGCTAGATCCGACGTATTAAATCGATAAGTTATAGGCCATCGGGCGGTGACGACACTCTGACCGCAGTTTGCCCGAGCCCGCACTGAAAACGGTCAGTGGGTGCCAGTGATGGTCACATCCGTCGGATATAAATGAGCTCATGTATATGTCACGTAGTAAGGAAGTCATTCTTATTAGAACTACCATCACATTGCCACGTAAACCAACCCCAGATGAGCTCAAGCTGTCATGGCATATTCCGACAACACGACACAGCGTTGGATTTTCATAGTACCTCCTACTCAAGGATACATATGACCTTGCGAACAACCACCGCACACGAGCCACTGCCAAGTAAGTATTCTCCATTCACTTTCCGACCGCCACACATCAGCACCACCGATTAAAGTTCACCCCCTCCCCTCACAGAACGTATCTGAAATCACGGTTCTGCCGGTCCGTCAAATCCATGAATTCCTTTTGGCCGAGATCCGGTCAACCTCCGACGGACGGTTCAATAACGGGCCGCACAACGCACCTTGTCCACCTTGACCTGTACGCGCGTCCCGTCCTCCGATGCCTTCTCGATAAAGTATTCCTCCTCTTCCTCGACAGGCTCCGCATCCCGTCGTGCGTTCTCTCGTGCTAGCAGCCAACGAATGACGAGCAACAGCAGCGGGCATGTGAGATAACAGATGCCGATGACGATCCATGGGATACGGTTCCTGGACACGACATTTATCCCCCTGTTTCAGCACAACCAGACATCCCAACGGGAAAAAAAAAAGGAGCTGTACCTTGGCTTATATTGCGATTGCCACATGAACGGACCTGCCGCGTTCCCAATGCAGTATGCGCTGA
>JBBPLG010000425.1:0-22364 GCA_038089695.1 Xanthoconium separans | reverse complement strand
CGGGGACTCGTGGGGGATTTGCCACATTGCCAGAGTCGTCTTCGCTCGCAGCGCTGGATGCTGCATTGCAGGCAATGCAGCTGGACGACGATCTTTTGGCACCTGTGGCGGAGCTCGGCTCGTTGAACGATGACTGGAGCTTCGCCATCGTTCCCCCTTTCCCCACGAGTGCGTTGCTTGTTCTTCAAATGACGTGATTCATACGCTAATAACATTCTATGATTTCAGGAGCGGGTGCGCCGGTTTCAAGCTGCGAGGGAGATTCATTGCCGGCGTCATCTTCCCTCGCGGCTCTAGATGCTGCATTGCAGGCAATGCAGCTAAACGGCGATGATCTCCTCGCACCTATAGCGGAGCTCGGCTTGTTGAACGAGGACCAGAGCTTCTGCATGGCACCCCCGTTCCCTACGAGTACGTTGGTTTTTCTTCAAGTGAAGTGATCCATAGGCTGAACGTCTCATGACTTTCAGAGGTGACCACCAGAAAGGCTGCTGTTGCTCGGTTGCCAGCGTCGTCTTCGCTGGACTCGCTTGACGTTGCGTTGCAGGCAATGCAGCCATGCGGCGAAGACGACCTTCTGGCGCCGATGCCGGCGCTCCCTGGCTGGTGGGACGGGTACGTCGGTTTTTCTTGAGTAATGCAGGCCATGCGTTAATGATATGTTGTGAATTCAGTGAGACGATCTAACGATCCAGAGAAGTCCGGGCCTGAACCCAAGGGTGTGACGCGCATCTGCCAAAGTTCGTTGGTCTTGGCTGCTATTGTGTTCCGTGGGCTGACGATAATATCTCAGAGGCATTATGATGATTATGATGACGGCATTAAAAAGGTCAAACCCTCGCGGAGACTGTAGACGACAAAACTGTCGGTCGTTTGGTTAGGTGTTCGCCCTCTTCGGGAAGCACCTCTCACCATTCGAAAGGGCCGACAGAAGTGGGTGAGCATGCTTACCCTTGAAAAATTTTGGGCGTGTTGTTTTGGTTACTTTATTTCTCTCTATCTTTTTCTTTGTATGCCGCTACATGGACGGTCTCATCACGATAGACTAGTGATAAGAACCCCGACGACTCCAAGTCGGGATGGACACTAAGTAATGGAGGTTATACTCACATACTGCTTACTGAATCGGTCTCTGTTTGCATTCAACACGATCAAAGTTCGACGTGCTCATTCCATGACATTGATTACCAGCACGAAAATTCGTTGATCTCTGTGGTAAGTAGTGCAGTGCATTGAAATTGGTATGGTCAGCCGCCCGGCTGGTGACTTGGATGAGGATGCCATTGACAGAGATTGGAATTGCGGCTGACACGTAGTTCAGCCTCTCTGGCGTATATAAGGCGAGTTCTTGTTCCCTCGCCTCTCATTCCTTCTTCGCCTTCCCTCCAAATGGTTCCCTCTCACCAGGATGCTATGCCCTCCAGCACCGCCGCGTTGCGCACCCATGCTGGTCGCTTCCAGATGTTATCACCGAGCAATTCAGATCGACATCCCTACCCGTTCGCAGCCGTAGCCGACGTGCACGACGCTCCGTCCCCTCTCAGTCCCCCTGGAAGATTCTGGACCCAATCCACCAGCGACTGGAACAACGCGGTCAGCCAAGATGTTCTGTTCATTGCGCTCGCCATACGCGTCACTCTCATCGCGTCGAATCTCTTTTCCCTCGTCAAGGATCGTGCAGTCGAAGTGATCAAGACTCCCACTGTCCCACCCTCAGAAAACCGGACTCGGGCGACAAGCCAGGCGCTCGCACCGCACGGGGACGGGATTATAAGCCAAAGTCATGCGCGACCATCGCTCTTTAGGAAGCTCGACGAAAGGATTCGCAAACCCGTCTTGGAGACGTTCCTAGTCTCACCCCTGTTCTTGCAGCGGTCGATCGGCTTCCGCGCTGCGAGGATCGGGACCTTCCTACCAGAGTCGGCGAGCGTCCAGACAAGGCTTCCCACAGTTACAGTGGTCGTCATTTGCTGTCAATATAACCCGGGAGGCGCAAGTGATAGTACCCTTTGCCAACGTGACGGCACATGGCAGACACTCGGCTTTCAATGGCTTGGCATTGGAGAGGAAGACACCCTTTTCCTCCTGCTGTCATTTTGGCGCCTATGCCAGAGCTTTGAGACTGGCTACTCGAACGACAAGCCGAACGACAAGCCATGTTTCTCAGCAGTACCCCTGTCTTCTAGCTTAGTGCGTTGGTTATTCTTAAGGCCATTCAATCCATCGGCTAACGACGTTGTGTGGTTTTAGCAGGGAGAACCACCAGCAAGTTTTGAGATACTGGGCACCGCAGCTGGTTGCTCGAATGAGTGCGTCGGTTGTTCTTCAATATGGTCCATGCGCTAAAGATCTTGTGGTTTCAGTCTTTCAGGAGCGAACCTTTAAGGGATAACCGCGATATCTACATGACACCCCATAGTTTCTGAGGGACTGTGCAATCTGCGTGCGTGATTTACTCGTACTGGCATCACTCAGGTCTGACACGGTGCTACAGAGCGTCTACTGGGATGTTATGGAGTGTCTGACACCCTCGCGAAGACTGTAGAGGGTAGTAGGTCTCGGGTGGAGAGTAGGCATGGGTGAATGGTAGGTTTAGGTGAATGGTACGTGTAGTTGCATGGTTCCAGTGCACTTGCATACCATTCATCCAAGCGTGCCATTCACCCGTTGCTTTTACACTACACCACGGTCTGTTTGTAGTAATAATAGAATTTTAATCTCCGATTTATCTGAGTTTTAATTATCCCGGACCCCCCGCAAGTTTGGAGAATACTTTGATTGAATAGTTTCCAGGCTGGTTTCGCTCCGGCCTACGTGTTTTACCCCCTCCTCAACAGCGTCCTCCTCATTCAAAACGGCGTCGGCTGGTGGAAGCGTCAATCGACGCCCGGAGTCTTCAGCCAGGTCGTCGGCGATGGATAATCCTCCCAACGCCAACATACACACCATCGTAAAGGCTCAAATTGTCTTCCTCCTTTCAACACTCACGGAGGACAATTTCGAGAGGAACCAGCTCGAAATACGTTCCGTATGTTCGCCTTTTTTTATTTTACCTTTTTTTTATGCTCAAATATTCCCCTTTGCTGCGTGACGCAGCTCTCAGAGCAACACGGTCTCGACACATACCTCCACTTCATCCGTCGTCTCATTGTTCACTCCCAAGGTCGTCTTGCTTTGGCCGCTCCTCCCTCCGCATTTGACCCCTCTACCGCCCTGACCTTCCGTCTCCTCGTCCAAGAAACTCAGCGTCTCGCTCGTGACCCTTTTCTCGCAGACCGATTCCGCGACGGCATAGACAAGGGCGAAGGGGACGCTTTCAGGCACTTTGATTTGCTCCGATTCGTAGATCGTGTTTCTCTTCGGCCCCTCGAGAGACTTGTCCTGGCTTCGTCCATCGTCGCTGGCTCTACTCGCAAGGAGCTGGCTACACAGGCTGCCGCCCTTGTTCGTGTCGACTTCGAAAATGCCGTCCTCGCCCTCTGCCAACATCCTTCCTTCGACCACGCCGACCTCTCCCCTCAGCAAATCGCAAAACTCATGTCAAACTTGCTTTCCGACTCCATTTCAGAAACCCCCGTGTTGGATGCTACCCAGCGTCAGGCCCTCATCGCCGCGGCACAAGCCAAGTACGGACCTGAGATAGTTGCTCCTATCTTGCAGCGCATCTTCCCCACATTGAGGTATGCTGCGTGACGCATGTACTTCATATCCCCATGCATGACTGATACGACCATTTCACGCAGTCTTCCCCCTGGCGCATCCCTCGTCCAGACCCTGATTCAACTCGGCCCCGATATTACTAGCGATGCAGATACAGTTCGAGCGCTCCTTCTTCGGTTCGGCATATCTGACGCAAATCCGCCACGGGATGCCCAAGTTGTCGAGATCATTTCAAGCTTAGCCAGGCTGGCTGCGGAGGGTACGACCCTGTGTGACGTTGGCGCGTTGGTGAGGGCTTTGGGGAGTTTCGTAAGTTTTAACTTTAGGAGCATGGCCTCCACTGTCGCTGACACGTTTTGCAGCATGTAAACCTTAATTGGGCCAACGTCATCAAGGCTTTTGACTGGCTTGATCGGCACGGGGTCGACACCGCTACTCTCAAGTTATTGATCGCCATTCTCCTTAATTGTCCTCGGGATGCCGACCCACACGCGGTGACTGGGTTCTGGGGAATCTGGAAAAATTCGTTATACCAGCTAAAGTTGCTTGATGCGCTCTTATCTTTGCCCGCGGACACTTTCAATTTTGTGTCCTTACCGGGTCACAGGATCGTCACCGTAGACGACGTGGCAGCTGCCAGTCCTACGATCAAGTCACTGGCTGCCAACGTTCAGGGTCACACATGGAACTCTCTTGATCTGTTTGAGGTTCTGGTACGACTTGCAGATTCGGACAATACTGACATCCGCAATTGTGTACGTGATATGCTGGACAAGGCATTGAAAATAAGCGCCGAGCTGGTCCATATGGGTCTACTTCAGGTTCCGGTATGTCGTTTCTTTTCATTCATTTAAGCATTTCTAGACGTGTATGATAGGATCAGAATTGGGGCGACATTCGTCTCGAGTATTCTCGCAAGTTGTTGGCTATGTTTCTCGCGGGTCACCCGAACCACCAGCTTGTCTTCATGCGGTTATGGCAAATCGATCCTGCCTATCTTCTCGGCGCTTTTCGTGATTTTTACGAGGAGAGCCCCCTCAACATCACTCGGATCTTGGATGTTGCGCAAGACCTCAAGGTGAGTCGCCGCAGCCTGGTAACGTTCAAAACACCATTCAACTTGCCCTAGATCCTGGAGAATATGTTGGACTCACGACCCTTCACCTTTGCTCTTGATGTCGCTGCGCTGGCTTCTCGTCGAGAGTACTTGAACCTCGACAAGTGGCTTGCCGACAATGTCACAGCACACGGCGCTGAGTTTCTGCGCTCGATGATTCATTTCTTAGAAGTCAAAATGGAGAGTGAAAAAGTATCAAGAATGTCCGACCCGGCAGTGGATGGTCGTACAATGTCTCTTAACCCACAAACAATCGCGATCTTCCTCCGCACCCTTCGAAATAAGTACGTGTACTTGTTTATTTTCTATTTGAAACCACTAACATGACTACGTCAAATAGCTCCGCCAAAATGCCTCGCGAGGACATAGATTATTGCCTCGAAGTCCGTAATGCCTGTCTTCAAATCCACCCTCGCCTCATGAACCTCATCCCTGGTACCGACACCGAACCCGGCTTCTCCGTCGTCAACTACTCGGCTGAGATTGAGGCCGAAGTTGATGCCATCTACAAGGAAATGTACGACGAACAAACGACCATCGACGAAGTTATTGCCCTTCTTCAGCGCAGCAAAGCTTCATCCGACCCTAGAGATCACGAAATTTTCTCCTGCATGCTCCATTTCCTATTCGACGAATACAAATTCTTTCAGTCCTACTACCCCGCTCGCGAACTTGCTATGACTGGTTACCTCTTCGGTTCTATCATCCAACACGAATTAGTCGATCTCATTCCGTTTGGGATAGCGCTTCGTTACGTCGTCGATGCCTTGAGCTGCTCTCCCGAGACAAACTTGTTCAAGTTTGGCTTGCAAGCTCTGGCCCGGTTCGAGAGTCGTCTTGCGGAATGGCAGCCACTCTGTCAGGCGTTGTCAGGCATTCCCCATTTGATGGAAGCTCGTCCAGACATCGCGGCTACTATTCATCGCGCAATGGCTGCTGGAGCGGATGGGTCGAATGGAGACATGAGGGGTCTTGCAACTGATCCCATTCCGGTGTTCACTGCTATCCAGCCAGACAGCATGGACTCCGAGATTGTCAAACCGACCGAGGAATTGTCCGACAAGGTTCTGTTCATCGTGAACAACCTTGCTCCCAGCAACTTCGACGCGAAGCTTACGGAGATGAAGGACCACTTTGAGGATACCTATGCAAGGTGGTTTGCCAATTATCTAGTCGATCAGCGGATCAGTGCGGAGCCCAACAACCATCAGCTGTACCTTCGCTTCTTGGACGCCCTGGAAAAGCCAAAGTTGTGCAAGCTCATCCTCCAAGAAACATTCACCAAGTCTGCCGTGATGCTTAACAGTGAAAAAACGATGCAAGTCACGTCTGAGCGGGCAATCCTGAAGAATCTCGGCTCTTGGCTCGGGACTATTACGCTTGCGAGAGATAAGCCCATCCGGCACAAAAACCTCTCCTTCAAAGATCTCCTTGTTGAGGGGTTTGAAAGTGGGCGGTTGATTGTTGCCATTCCGTTTGTATGCAAGACCCTCGAACCTTGTGCGAAGTCCAAGGTGTTCAAACCTCCGAACCCGTGGCTCATGGCGGTCATCTCACTTCTCGCGGAGCTCTACCACTTTGCTGATCTCAAACTGAACCTGAAGTTTGAGATCGAGGTGCTATGCAAGGGGCTCGACATTGACCTCGACACGGTCGAAGCGGCGATGATTCTCAGGAATCGACCTTCAACCGATACTTCGGCTCCCGCACCTAGTCTTCCCGACTATGTCAATGATATGGACACAGTGCCGATGAACGGTTTCGAACGCGGGGGGATCCAGGGCGAAGGACAGGTTATGTCACTTGGCTCTGCCCCTTCAGGGGCGATTGGAGCGCATATCGAGTCGATTTTGGCCGGATTAGCGTCGAGCGTCATCATCAGTCCACAACTTGCGCCGTTGCATGCCAACCACACATTTAAAAGGGCTGTCCAGTTGGCCGTAGATCGCTCGGTTCGCGAGGTATGGGCCTTTGACTACGATAGGTGTCTCTGCTGACTGCTACTTTTCATAGATCATCGTACCCGTTGTCGAGCGCTCGGTCACGATTGCGGGCATTTCTACCCGAGAGCTTGTCACGAAGGACTTTGCTATGGAGCCCAGCGAGGACAAACTACGCAAAGCTGGTCATCTGATGGCCCAAAAACTCGCTGGAAGTCTTGCCCTGGTGACATGCAAAGAACCACTTAAAAGCAATCTTGGTGGACACCTTCGCACCGCCCTCGTTGATCATGGTTTCAGCGAACAAGTGATTTCCGAGCAGGTCCTTTCCATTCTTGTGGCAGACAACGTGGAGGTCGCTTGTTCCGCTATTGAAAAAGCTGCGATGGAACGCGCGGTGGCGGATGTTGACGAAGGGTTTGCGAGTTCGTATGAAGTCCGTCGAAGACACAGAGAACTTCGTAATGGCCAGCCATTCTGGGACCCTGCGGCACCTCCCGCCAACTTTTCGGTGGTTCTTCCGGATCCTTTACGTATCAAGGCTGCAGGACTGCAGCCTCATCAAGTTGCTGTGTATGAAGATTTCTGTGAGCACTATGTATATAGACCGTTTTGCCACGCTGCTGATGCGGAACCCCAGCTCTCGATCCCAAGCGGCGACCCTCTACCGTGAGTCGCCCTGGCTCATCGGTGGCATATTCGCGTGCGGATCAACTTCCTACTGGCGTTTATACTGGTTCTCCTGCTCCGGAGCAAGGGATGAGTGCTTTGAACCACCAGGAGGCTATGGAACGGTTCTCGGTCTGTCTATCTACTGACGATGCTGGCTTCACGCTAACTCGAGTTTAAGATCACAGTCAGGGACTTAGAGAGTCTTGTCGTTCAATTGCCCATTACTTCACTGTCTGCACTGCCCTCGAACCATGACATCCGCCACTTGGTTCGCCAGGTGCTCTACATCGCTGCTGAGTCGGTAGACCGCCACCGTACCCCACTCTTGATGTCTCAGAAGATCGTGCAATTGCTGTACAAGACGTCATCTCAGCTGGGTAGGGAAATTTACGTGGCACTGCTAGATCAGCTATGTCATTCGTTCGAGGAAGTTGCCAAGGAAGCCATCACTTGGCTCTTATATGCCGAGGATGAGGTTTGTAATCGGCCAAACCCTGCGCTGTGCTCATGCTGACATCTCGCAGCGCAAGCTCAATATTCCGGTCACCGTCACTCTACTCCGCAGTGGACTTGTGAATACTTCGCTTCAGGACCAGCAGTTAGCCAAGAGCTTGTTCCAGGACCCTCGTCCGACCCTGCAGAGTTTTGCGGCCGGCCTCATCCGGGAGTGCCTGTCCAGTGACCCACCTGTTGCAACCCAAAACCAACTCACGTACTCGATCGAGGTGCTGGGTCAGCTTGTCCAAGCCGGAAAAGCCAACGAGGAGTAAGCATCCATATTACGCTTTCCCTAACAAAGTGGCTTATGTGCCCGAATAGGGTCCAACATCTGTTCGAAGATCTCCGTGGTGTCGTGAGGCGTCCGAGTAATGCCATGACTCCGGATGCGGTTATCGTACGACAGCCTTCGGTCAAACCGGAGACTGAACAGCTCAGGGAGAAACTCTTTTCCTGGTTTCAGCAATGGGTCACTATCTTCCAGCGTTCGCACTCCCCAGAAAAGGCTTTCGTCCCGTATATCACTCAGCTCACAAAACAAGGTATCCTGAAGGTCGAAGATGTCTCCTCGTTCTTCTTCCGCGTCTGCGCCGATTCCAGTGTCAACAGCTATCTCAAGTGCGTCGCAGCTGGAGAGTTTGAATACGCTTTCCAGGCTCTGGATGCGATGTCCCGCTTGATTGTTTACATCATCAAGTACCACGGGGATGCTTCTGGTGTCAACAATGATCAGGCCAAGGTACACTACCTCACTAAAATCCTGTCGATCTTTGTCCTCGTGTTGGCGAACATGCATGAAGACCAGGGAGTCATGTTCCAGCAGAAACCATTTTTCCGATTCTTCTCCAGTCTTATCAATGATCTACACGCGATGGAGGCGAACCTCGGATCTGCATATTTCCAGCTGTTGACCGCCATCAGGTAAGCTAGATATAACTGAGTGTTATCAATGCTCATCAAGGTCTCGCAGTGACACCTTCAGTTCACTACAACCCACCTACTTCCCCGGATTCGCTTTTTCCTGGCTGAGTCTCGTTTCTCACAGGCATTTCATGCCAAAGCTGCTCTTGTCCGAGAACCGAGAGGGCTGGTCTGCGTTCCACAAGCTCCTTCTATCCCTCTTCAAATTTTTAGCGCCGTTCCTCAAGGAAGCAGACCTTCAACTTGCCGCTCGCGACCTCTACAGAGGCACACTTCGGTTGCTTCTCGTCCTCCTTCACGATTTCCCTGAATTCCTCAGCGAATACTACTTCAGTCTCTGTGATGTCATCCCTCCTCGCTGCATCCAACTCCGCAACATTATTATCAGCGCGTTCCCTCTCTCCATCGTCCTTCCCGACCCTCACCTGCGCAACATCAAATTCGACTCGATCCCCGAAATGGGTCCCATCCCACCTATCTTGTCCGACTTCGCTTCGGGCGTTAAAAGCGCTGATCTCAGGATTGGTCTGGATCAGTACCTCCTAAACCGGGGTTCCACCACTTTCCTTGCTTCTCTCAAAGATCGCTTGAAGTTGTCCGTGGTTCCGGAAGGTACCACCGATACTTACAACCTTTCCCTTATCAACTCTTTGGTAATGTATATCGGAGTGTCGTCGGTTGCGCAGGCGAAGGCGCGCAGCGGGTCATCTGTTTTCGTCCCGAGCGACCCAGGTGTCGTTGCTTTACAGTACCTAGCCACTAATTTAGACGTCGAAGGTGAGTGTTGACCTACTCGCATGTTGAACGCGTGTTGACGTGTAGCCTTAGGACAACACCATCTCCTGAGCTCCATGGTGCTCCACCTACGATATCCCAACGCCCATACCCACTGGTTCTCCTCCCTCTTGCTCCACCTCTTCGTCGAGGTCAAGGACGATTGCTTCCGCGAGGTCATGACACGTGTTCTCTTGGAACGTTTCATTGTCCACCGTCCCCATCCGTGGGGGGCCCTTGTCACGTTCATTGAACTTCTCAGGAACCAGAAATATGAATTCTGGAGCAAAGAGTTTGTCCGTGTTGCCCCTGAGGTCACCATGCTTCTCGAGAGTGTGAGTGCTCTCGCACCTCTGACTTTATATTCGGGGTCGCTGACGTTTTGGTTAGGTCGCGAGGTCCATCTATCAATCCTAGACTCGCTGTGTCTTTGTTGCTATCTGATGCAGATATCTGTTCGTCTTTGGGTTCTCTTTTTTTCGGCTCCTTTTCTCTTTCAGTCTCTTCTTGCCTCGTCTCTTTCTCTATCCGCAACTCACTGTATTGTAACAAGTTTCTACCCATTCCAGTGTTGAACAACGTGTAACATGTGAACTTTTGATCACGTCACGCGTACTTTTTTCTGCACGTACGCTCTCTCCGGTATCACGGTCCGTGTTTGCTTTTACCACACCCTCTCTCGTGATCGTCGTCGAACACCCCCCTCTCGTTCGCCGATTGTTTATATACTATGAGATTCTCGTCCGCTTCGCCCCCCCTGCAGAAAATTTTGTCTTGTCACGATCCTTACCGTACCATGTACAGACGAATTCTATCTATGTACTTATGGCGTCGTATGGGACGTCGTATTGCTAATCGAGCCATGACATACGTTCGTTCCACCCCCATGTGCCCACGCCAGCACGGTGATCGCGCGCATCGGCCCGCGGCGTCCAGCCGTAGACCCTAGAGGTTTACATGGTCAGTTTTTTTTGGGTAACGTGCGCGCGCGCGTGTGTGTAAGAAAGGCACGTACCCGGCACCTTGTACGCCTGCGGCACCGATCGTGTCTGCGCGGCCGTCGACGACGAGCCAGTCGGGCGAGTGCACCCCGGTGCGGATCGGGAAGAGCCGGACGGCCCGCTCGAGGCCGGCTGTGTCTGTCGACTGGAGGAAGAGCGCGATGCGCTGGTCTTGGCCGTCCGGGTGCGGTTGGGAAAACAGGATGGCTAGGGCGGCATGAGCATATTGTGGGAAATGCGTAGGATGCGTTGTCCACCACGGGCGAGTTGTTCAGATGCGGACGCCAAACGGCAAACGAGAATTCGCGCACCTGAAGACGGCCGCTCGAAGCGGACCGCGCCGAGAGACCATGCTGGCGTACGCCCATGTACCGCCGGCGCGCTCGAGCCACCGTTGCACGAGCGGCGTCTCGGCGCACCCGATGATGACGAGGTTTCCTTCGAGCCGCGTGGTTGGTTGCTCGACGACCTCGGAGACACCGACGATGTGCGCGTCGAGCGCGTGGAAGAGGAAAAGGGCGTGTGCGATGCGGAGGGCTGCGGAGAGCTCTGGGGAGGGTGAGAGAGTGGGGACGAGCAATGTGAGCGGGGCGCTGGTGGAGAGGATGGATTGCAGGCGCTGGTGAGGAGCGTGGAGGTCTTGTAGTATCGTCGTCGGTAGCTCGGTGTGGGGAAGGACCTGCAGGGCAGATCATACAGGTCAGACCAGCGAGCGTCGAGTGAACTCCATACCTTCCAGGACGACTTGTGGGTGTCCCTGACAAACAAGATCGTGCCAATCGAGCTGCCGAGGTCGACCGGGATATCCTCGCCATCAATCGCAAGTGTTGCCACTTTCTTGACATCACCACCAGTAGTAGCACGATAAACGTCAGGATTGAACGAGAACACCGAGACATTCGTCGTCAGGGTGGAGACCTGTCCATCAGGGGCGGTCGTGACCCGGAGCCGACCCAGCCTGAGGGTCCGTCAACGGAGCTGACCGACCGAATGGGTGAGGTACTTACAATCCTGGGGTCGTCAGCGCATGGATCTGCCATCCGTTCAACGACCCACTCTCAGCTGGTACTGCAACCGTGAGGGTGAATCGGGTTGTCTTGCGCTCTCGGTCCATGCGTGATTCCCCCTCCACCAATGGCAAAGAAAAGTAAACCTGATCTAGAAAGTCCTGCACACGCTTGTTGAGTAAGATCTCTGGGTACCAATGAGGCCGTCCAGGGTCTTCGTAGCACCTGCACACAACCAGTCAATGTCAGGAAGATCGAGACGAAAGAACCTCTCACAGCCAAGACAGAGAGCTGCGAGGGTGGATGTACGCACGATACGTTCGCATCGGGTTCCCAAGTTTTCAAAATTCCAACTTGTTCACGTGTTTGCCACGGTGGAACGTTGTCATCTGCGCCTCTGCATGAAAACACCGTCAGTGGAGCAGGCCCAAAGACAACCTGATACATGTCAAGCATCTCGTGTACCTGCACCCTCCATGTGAACATTCAGACGACTCACCCAAGCAAGGCCAAAATGGGCTTCCCAATCAAGTTTCCCAAGAATAAATCATTGTCGTCTGGGGTGAGGGAACTGTCAAGGACGGCACGTAATGCAGGATCGATAAAGTGTGCAAAACGACTCATAGACCACGAGACGTAGGCTTGTGATTTAATGTATCCCGCCGCCGGAACAACTAGTGCACGGAGAAAGATAAAATAGGCATCTGAAGGGTACGCAGGAAAAGAGACAAGAAGAGGACTCACCGGCGCACACACGATCGGGCCATCTACTCGCCATGTACCATGCACCTTGTCCGCCATTCGAGTGGCCCATGAGGATGACGCGCGTATCGGCATCGAAGCTCCACTTGGCCCATCTTCCTGAATCAGAACTACCTAGAATGCGCGAGAGGGCAGATACAGTTGCAAATGCATCAGCCGCTGAAGGGCCATGCCAATCGAGTCCCTGAAAAGTGATGAGTAAAGACTTTGGACAAAGCAGCGGGCCTACCCAAGCTGTTCGTCCTTGCGGCATCACCACCCATGCGTACCTTTGACGTGGAAGCGAGTCTGGCCAGAATGTTTGGGGGAGAATGTCTACACCAGCGCCGTCTTTAAATGTGTCATGTGAGCATTCAAACCATGCGTATATCTCATTCAGTTCCAACTCACGAAGTGCAAGAATTGGTTCATTTCCCCGAATGCTACCGTGTTGTCCCACGACACGGAGGTCGCCAAATGGTTCCTTTGGAGGCTTCACTAGGAACACAGTCGGCATCGACTTTGCAAAGAAATACGACACTTGGATCGGAACGTGTTTCTCTGGTGTCCAGAGTGGAACATGGGTCAATGGAAGATTAACGTGCAGGACGAATGCGCTCTTCATGGTCGGTTGACACGAGGCCACGGAGGGTACACAGGTAAGCTCGATGTCCAGTTGCTTGACATCCTCTGGTATACTTTCGGAGGAAGATATACATAACCGAAGGGGTATAATACGCGTTTGGGTTGGCGCAATGCATACGGGTGCTTCATCAAGGAGTGAAACGGATAATGAAGGTGGAAGACGACCTGAGCTAGAAACAATGTGCGCGCGGACAACCGACCAGTAACCCCCAGTGTGGCGCCCAAAGTCGAGACACTGGACCCCGATACCGATTGCGTCTCCAAATGGTGTGCCATTGACGATATGAGGTATTACCGAGTGTGCCGAGGAGTATTGCAATGGAACGACCTTGCTGAGGAGGTGTGTCCTGTCTGCCTCGGGTGAAGGCGCCGAGTTCGGGGAACATGGAAATTGGAGAGAGACTGAGAAGTTGAGTGTCAGAATTGGGTATGGGGAGGAGTATGCAGAGGGGTCGCCAAAAAGGCGTATCTACAGAGATCGAATCGTTGAACCTTGTAAAGCACAAAATGGGGAATCATCTCACCTCATAGGGAGCGCATATAATAACCTCGTACCTCGTCTCAGCCGTCTTACTCGCGGGAGACACAGGTAATCTGACAAGCTGCACTGGAGCTCTCTCCAACGTGTATACATTCCCATAATGCCACTCCGGAACGTGAGTCTTTCTCTCTGGAGAGCCAGGAGGGGGAAGAATTGTAAAGAAGGCACCCTGGAGGAGTTCTGTGCGGAGTAGGGGGATCAAGCCGTCTGCGTTGCATTCGGGCGTAGGACAGACAGAGAGCCAACCCCGCAAGACGTTTAAGTGTTGAAGACCAGCCCAACCTTCAGTTGCACGTATCTGATCCCAGGGTACGGATGGGTGTGAAACGCGAATCACGCCATGGATGTCTGCTGTTGTCTGTGACCAGGAGGCGTTGGCGGTGTGTGTGAGCGATGTAGGGTACCGTGCGGTAGTATCGATGGGCAAAGAGACTGTGTGGAACGAATGGAGCCAAGTGCAGCTGGGGAACGAAGCGACTCACGATCGAGGGGGTACGAAGGAGAAAGAAAGTGTTGTTCGCGAGCATGGATTGGAAACGGACCAAGCACCTAAAACGGTTCAGCCTGCAGGTCAACGGCGACGGTCTGAGGGCAGATGGCGCACATCCCAGACACGGTTTAGCTCGACATGCCAGCCGGCGCTCATCGTGGTACAAATAACAAAACCAATCTCATCGCATCGCATCGATCTATGCGTACACACACACACAAGCTGCCAGATACACCACACCACACTCCCTTTGACCATTCCACTCATTTCTTTCCGGATCTGAGGATGATAGGTTGACGTCTGCGGTACAGAGAGATGTCCGACATACTTTTTGATTCCACCACCAGGTGCACCACCTGATAAATGGTCAGCGATAATGAGCAGCGAGGTACCAGGGCGTATCCGAACCTTTGGCAGCTGTATATATATCGAGATGATGAGAGGTGACCTCGTATCGAAACCAGACCATCGTACCTTTATCCTTTGCAGCCTTCAGAGCAGCTTCCTCAGCCTTCTTCTTCTCCTTGAAGGCCTTGTCGTCCTCGTCCTCATCCTTTTTATCTTTCTTGGGAGCCTGCAGTCCGAGACATAACTGCCAGTGAGTGAACAAAGGTCGAACCATCGAGAAAACAGACCTTCAACGGCTTCAGCTTTCCACCCTGTCGTGACATCCAGATGTTGATCCTGCTCTGCCCTTGGCCCGCTCTACAAGTTTGGCACGGAAGTACCCGAACGACGACACTAATAATAAGCCCATTAGGGAAACAAGTGAATGGAATGTGGGGAACCATCATGAGACCCCGCTGGGCTCACACGTAAAGACAATGAGCTTAGCCATGATCCCAGCAAATCTCTTGATGCGTGGACGCACGGGCTGCCTGCATTCACGCCGTCTCGTTAATCGCTCCTCGTTCCAGGTCAGACACCATACGAATTCTCATCCCAAGCTGCACCGACACCAGGACGTGCATCTACTAGGCAACTTCGTCGCAGGAGCTATCCTGACATTCGGTACTCTTGGTTTTGGTTTATACGTTCTGCGGAATGGCGCGTTCGACGAGTTCCCTCTCACACTGGGAGGACCAGCCCTCTCTGACTACTCGAGCC
The DNA here is from genome assembly GCA_038089695.1 of Xanthoconium separans. Lineage (NCBI taxonomy): Eukaryota > Fungi > Basidiomycota > Agaricomycetes > Boletales > Boletaceae > Xanthoconium > Xanthoconium separans. The sequence continues at coordinate 7,250 of JBBPLG010000425.1, read as the reverse complement.
GTCACGTACACCAGCAGAACAAAACTGACGGTTCGCTCTCGAACTCTGAAACAGGGCCAAATTCGCTCACCGATACCCTCAACTCACTCGTATCCTCTTACGGCAGCCCAGACGACGTCGAAGAAGCGATCAAGGAGCTCCGGCGCGCCTTTCCTGGACAGCACCGCGTTCACACGAACAGAGACTCACTCGAACTCTATGGCTCTTCGGAAAACTCTTATCACCCCAGCTCACCCCACTCTGTCATCATCCAGGTCAAGTCTACAGAGGATGTTGTTAATGTCGTCAATATATCCCGCAAGTACAGGATTCCTCTCGTTCCCTACAGTGGGGCGACGAGTCTCGAGGGCCATTATAGTGGTGTAGGTCCATTTACCCTGTCCTCAGATTGTCTTGATAGAGTGCGTTTGCAGCATCCCTCGGGCAGTATATGCATTGATATGTCTGCCATGGACCAAATTCTTGAGATCAACGGTATGTACACTGAGCCTTGATGGTTTATAGACGCAACCCAACTCTTTTTCTCAGAGGCCGACGGTGATCTTCGGTGCCAAGCTGGCGCTCGGTGGGACGACATCAATCGCATCCTCAAGGAGAAAGGAATACCTCTTTTCTTCCCCGTAAGCATATAGCGTGACGTCGTGTTATCATTGCTCAACATGCGCACTTAGCTTGACCCGGGTCCAGGTGCTGTAAGTCTTTCTTCTTCGGGAGTTAGCATCGGTTGTGATAGTCGTGGCAGACGATAGGCGGGATGATCGGCACGGGGTGCTCGGGCAGTAAGTCTCTATCACTTTTGGTGATGAGGTGCCAATCCTCCATAGCGAACGCCGTTAGATATGGGACTGCAAAGGCGGAATGGTTCCTCAATGTCGTAAGCATTGATCCTGGCATGATTCTGCATTAGTTAGACAACAACCACAACCAGACCGTGGTCCTTCCGTCTGGTAAAGTTATCAAGACGCGTCAAAGGGCTCGCAAGTCGTCTGCTGGATTTGACACTACCAAGCTTTTCATTGGCGCAGAGGGTACCTTGGGCATTGTAACGGAGGGTAAGATCCTCTAAGCTGCTACTGTCTTGTTGTTGAAACGAGAGGCAGCTACACTCCGCCTCACGCCGCTTGTTCCGACGAAAGTTGCGATGGCACAATTTCCGGATGTTAAGAAGGCAGTCAGCGCTGTCCAAGAAATCCTTAATACGCCTTACGGCCCGCACATACGTTTGTACCCATCTTCCTCCGGCGCCCACCCCTAATCACAGACTTATCCAGAATGTGTCGAGCTTCTTGATGATCACAGTCTGTGTTTATACCATTGAACCAAGAAATTGGCTGAGTATATGACCCATAGTGATGTCTGCCATCAACACAGCTGGCATTGTCGAGAGTCCATATCCGGTTCAAGACACCCTTTTCTTCAAGCTGCAAGGCTCACCAGAATCTATTGCCGAAACCTCGCGCATCGTCCAGCAGATTGTTCGGAACCATGGTAGTACCCGATTCGAATTTGCGGCAACGGATGAAGAAGCAGACAATCTTTGGGAGAACAGAAAGTATGCGCTCATGTCTACTTTGGCGTCCCATCCCGGAATGAAGTGTTGGACGACCGATGTTTGGTAACGACCTTCTTTCCAGCATCTGGTGATGAATCGTTGACCTGTCGGTCTAGCGTTCCGGTATCTAAGCTTCCTCAGCTCGTGTACGAGACCAAAGAAGATCTCGCCCAGTCTGGACTTGAATTCACCATCGTAGGACACGTTGGGGATGGTACGCTCTTCTCTCAAAAGACTACCATATTTTATTTAACACGGATTATACGCTAGGGAACTTCCATGGACTCCTCCTTTTCCGAGATGACCAAGAACTCCAGTCTGTCAGCGAAGCTGTCCACAGACTCATCCACCGCGCGATCGCCATGGACGGCACATGTACGCTCTTTTCCGTATTCTTTCTCGGGGTCATATGCTGACGTCTTGGATGCGTCAGGTACAGGCGAACATGGCGTTGGGATCGGCAAGACAGAGTATCTCGTCGAGGAACTCGGTGAGGACACGGTAGAGCTCATGAGGACTGTGAAGCGGGCGGTCGACCCGTTGAACTTGTTCAATCCGGGCAAGGTACGTCTCTCTGCCGAGGTCTGACATCACCGCGTTGACTCGCGTTAGTTGTACCCAGAGCGCAAGAGGGAGGGTAAGCATGGGGGCTTGTGAGAGTAGTCAGACATGTGTGGCATGTGGTCGAATTGGATGGGACGTCTATCTTTCGACGCGCCAACGGTGTTCGCGCGGGATTCTTGTTGAATTGTCGTGCGCGTACTTTGGTTTCATCATGGATCAACCACTTTTGACCATGGCAATCCTCAACATTCATGGAATGCCGATAACATGACTAGAATGACAATTGCAAGAGTGAAATGGATTAACATGGTGTGATCTACCTCTGAACTGTGAGACAATGATACATAAAATAAGGGCCAAGTAGTAAACAGTTATCCTAAGCTAGTCTTTGCCTTTTGGCTGGTCTAGAAGTGGACAGGTCTTGAATATTCAGAACAAGTGGGCATATATGTTGTAGGAGAATATTAGACCCCTTCAATTTCTCTACAACTTCAGAATAGGCATCCAATGCATGAGCATGTGCATCCTCCAGAAGGTCATTGCTCAGTGAGATAAGGGGATATGGTTCTTGTACTCTTCTATGCCATTTTTGGAGGTAGCGTCCTAGTGATATGAAACTGGCACATTTGTCTTTGTATGTGGATGAAAGGGTATTGTGAGCTTGGAGAAGATTTTGGGTGAAGAACTTCCGTCTTGAATGTATTGGCCTTTCAATTGGAAATACATCACAAAATAATTTATACTGGGCATGAAGATCATCAGTGGGTGAATTTATGTCAGTGTAATGAAAAAGCATCCATAAGGAAGTCCACCATAAAGATTCAAGATCATGGATGAAGTTTGTATAAAATGGAGGGGATGGTAAAAGTGAGTAAAAAGCTAATGGTGGTTGGAAAAGATACTCCTGTTGGTCTACCTCAATAGCCATAAATTCCCATGTTCCCTATCAATTATTAGTAAATGACATTCATTTGGGATCAAAAGATCTTACCATTGGAGCATGATGTGAAGTTTCAGGGCCAACCTTGCATGCATATTCAAAATCTGTTAGCTTGCCAACCCATTGATCATCTTTAGGATTTTTAACCCATAGAATATTGGTAGCACTAAGATCATGGTGCACCCAACCAGCTTTGTGAATATAGTAGAGAGCTAATCACTGTTAGAAATATTCAAACATTGCTGAAATAATCAAAAAATACCTTTGCATGCTCCTAGTAAACAGTTAAAGACATTTTCCAAACATGATATGTGTGAAAGGGGATCTCCAATATCTTTATAAACAGTTCGAGTATGTATTCTGCAAGGAATGTTGATGCAAGATGATCTTGATTGGTATGTTGGTACTCCACCAATCCCACGATGAAACCTTAGGATAGGTCTGTTTTGAATTTTCACCCACTTCATGGAAATGTTGTCTTTGTGTGGATTAAAGGTTTTATCTTGTTTTCCAGAGATGTGGACATCTTCATAAAGTTGGATTCCAACAATATGTTCCTTGGCCTTCACTACTTCTTCTTCTCCAAATTTTTCATGAATGTCCTTCATAATGTTTTGAAGAGTGGTACCCTCTGCATCTTGATGGTCATCCCGCCATGAATCCTTTATTACCACTATGTTTCCTTTCCCATCAATAGCCTCATATACCCTTGTTCCCTTGTAAATCTTTGTATCAGGTCCAGGGATGGAGAGAGGCCTTGTGGTTGTGAATGTTTCATCACAAACAGTGAACTGATATTGAATTTTGTCTTTGATGTGGATGCGTTTGACAGTAGAATCCCATCCTAGCTGTGTCATATCTGCATGCCCAATTAGATAAAAAAGAGTGATGAAATCATCAATATTCTACATAAATATAGTGAGTGCTGTATACAAAGTTCCAAATGTATATTTTACCTCTATCAGGTTGATGGGATCTGATGCTGAAAGAAATGATTGATGAATACACCACAGTCTAGCAGTTGTATCCTGGATGGAAACACCCAAAGCAAATCGGCGAAGGGGATCTTGTTGCATGATATGATGAAGACTCCATATGACCTTTTCTTCACTCTAATAGAGCACAGTTATATAATGGAACATATGAAAAAGAATAACATACTTTGATCTCTACATCATCAAAATCATTTCTTTTCCTAAATCCAAAAGGCAAGGCCATATTGAACCAAGAAACCTCATTCTGGCCATGATGCTTATGGGCAATAAATGCATCTGGGGAAGGGGTGTATTCTATTTCAGAGGTAGATGATGTCCAAGGGTTTGCAGCAAAAATCCATGGACAGTCTGGATTTTTCTTGAAGATTGCTGAGATGATATTGAAAATGAATTTTAATGACAGATCTACATCTGAAATGTTGTTTTGAGTGACAGGAAATGTAGCCTTTAGATGACCCTTTTTTTCTAGCTGCTGCCTTAATTCTGAGATATCTGGAAGTGAGCCAAATATTGACTGCAGAAGTGTAACATAGGGGACTTGAAGATATTTGGTGAGACCTGGTGGGATTGCTTGGATTATCAGAGGTTCATTGTGATCACCATTTGTCTTTGCATCTGAGGTGAAGAAGGGAGCTGGTTGTGACATTGATTATGATGAAAGCTCCTATCGGGACCACAAGTGTAGTGAGGCTTGTATTCCCACGCCACTTCCGAATCCTTCCTTGGGAGGCGGATGAAAGCTCGAATAATACTAAGGGATTTTTGAGTGTTCCAATGGTGGTCAAAAATATTGCCTCAACCTTTATAACGACCGAGGTGTTCGATACGCCGCTCAAACGTTCAACGTTCAGCACAACACGAAGTTGTGGCGCTTCCCGCGCTCCGACATCCAAGCCTTGCCTCCAGCCAACTCACCTCTTTCTTCCTGTTCAGCAAACATCGTAAGTACTAAGTATTATTATTAGTGATTTGCTGAAAATAATATCGTTTGCAGTTGATTATAGTATGTCTACTTTTGTCTGGGAGTTGGTTGCACCTCACATTGACCTATTGAGCACTGAACGGCCATCGAGTCTATCTTCACGCGTATTCCCCCTCTAACGGCGAATGGCATCCTATACTGAACTCATTAGAAATGATGTCTGCTATCACGAGTCTCACGACGCATCTTCATGGCCATCCTCCGTCTCAGAACTGGTCCAGTCTCTGAAGAACGAGCTGAAGATACCTAGCTGGCTAAAATCCGTATGTTTCGTGATTCCCAACATCCAAATTATTCATTTTACCCTTCACAAGGGTCCGGTCCCGTATACCAATAAGCGCGTAGTCGATCTGCTGGATCAACTTCGAAATTTGAACGACGCGTCAACCGCTGATCTTTGGGACAGTGTGGACAAGACCTTCGACGAGGAGATGGAACAGCGACTACGTGTCGTGTTTAACACCGCGCTTCTTGACTGTGCCAGGATTCAAGCTGTCCTCGAGGTAGAGAACCTAACAGATACCCCATATCCAAAAGAATCCTTTCTCGTCATCCTTGTGAGGAATGCGATTTTGGATGCTCATTCACAACTGTCCTCACTGTACGTCCTCCGTAGTCACCCACTTGATGCCACTTAGTGTTCATCCAGCGAAGATGTCCCAGTGGTTCTTCCACGACATTTCGGTGGGGAGGTAAACCCAATTCTGAAATATATGACGAAGAGTTTCTATGTGCCACTTGTCATTTCATTCTGCCAGGAAGTGACCGTCGACTCGGACTCGGAGAGCAGTTCCGATGTTGGACGCCAGTCGAGTGATGAGGAAAATTACAATGTCAGTTCCGAATAATTCAGACGTTCACCTCCCACTCTGTCCGAGTGGCTCGATGGTTCCAACCCAACCAGGACACCCGAGGAACCCGAGGAAGAGCAAAGAGAGATTATATCCCCGCCGCAATTTGACGCCCACTTCCTGTCAATTCCCCCTTCCACGGAACCACCAACTATCTGCCATGTACCTGTACTTTGCATGGCTGATGAAGAGCAACTCCCGTTGTTGATGACCAGTTTGCTCTATCAACGACGTGTGTGGCACATCAGTGACCCATTGATTGGGTTGGCTTTTTCAAAGTACGACACGGTGATTAGATTATTTGTGGGGTGGCTAGAAGATAACCAATCTTTTGACCGCGCTCTCGTGAGTCATTCTGCTTTCTTTTTGTTTTTTGACCTGATAGCGGACGTCCTCCTGTTGAGCCACACGTTCATCTTGGGGAGATAGGAACATCATACCACCTTGATTTATCATCCCCCTCGGTGGTTCTTGTCATTTCTCGCCTCCTGTGCAGTCTAGAATCATATATATTTGCAGCCCGTCACACTGTCGAGCATTCTGTAGGCGCTGTTATCAGCGAAACACGATTATATTCGTCACTGTCTTGGCGGATTGATACAGATATCCGAAAGGAAGATCCTATTCTGGAAAACAACAACGCTCGAGACACAATTATCCAGTGGATTAAAAGTCAGAAATACTCAGAGTTAGAAGGGTGTGTCCCTTCTCAACATTCTCCCGGGTTTGCGCAGACATAGTACTAGGATCATGCCTCCCTGCAAGGGAGCCAATAAAATCACCTCGTAAGTTGGCTTCCTGCGTTTAGACATATCCTCCCTTGGCTCACTAGGTAACCTGTAGGTCCAGCTCTGCAACGTCAGGACCTTCGACACAGCATTCCACTTCTTCACAACTATCGTGTGTTTCTCTTTGCCACTTGTTGACGAGTTCATATCTTGGTTTTGAAGTTATTCGACTCCCTCATCGGTTCCATCAAACAAACTGAATCTAGAGATTCCGTAAGTAGCGAGAGCCCCAGAAGAACAAGGTCTGATTTACGGCTTACTAGAGAGGTTCGAGAACCGCGCGAAAAGGCCGGCGATGTTGTGACATTTTGTTCACGGCAATCATGTTCCGGGTGAGTGTACATATTTCTCGATAGTACGTGCTGAGCAGAATTGCCGTGCAGCTTCGCCGCCACCTCGGATAATGATAATAGGATGTTCCGTTGGATGTTTGATCGCCGAGTCATACCACAGTGCCTTGCATCCGACTCGGAGTTCCGCAAAGAGTACGCCACCATGACGAATTTCATTTGGCCGGAGAAATGGAAAACCAGGGTATATATTTAATATGACACATCTCCAGAACTTTATTCTCTGCA
>JBBPLG010000424.1:0-22370 GCA_038089695.1 Xanthoconium separans | reverse complement strand
TTGTCCTAGCGCACAATGAAAAATTTCTCGTCGTCATTGCGAACCATTCACTGTTTTTCTGGGATACCTCTACGGGCAAGCAAATTGGCACCACTTTCAAATACATAACCACTCCTCAATCTATTGCGCTTTCCCCCAAAGACGAATGCTTTGTCATCGGACTAGGTGGTGGGGACTTCATCATTCAGAGTCTTCGTGATATCCTTCCGAGATCGTACTTGACAACAGACGTGAATGTAAGCGCCTTTTTTAACTACTTCGCTATCTCACGCAAGGTCACAGTTACCCTTGATGGATATCAGTCGTGCGGCATTTAAACCATGGACTCAAGGCGACCTGACTTGCGTCGAAGAAGTCTTGACGCAAGAGGCCACCCATACGGCGGACGCTTCGAACCATGCAGGAACACTTGCTCAGCGCGCTCTCGTCCAGACTCGTCTGAAACGCTGGGACATGGCCATCGACGATGCAAACAAGGTAATCATTGGTCATCGGCCGTCTTGTGTTATGTTGACGGCCATACGTCAGTCTATCAAGATTCAGCGATCCGTCATCGGTTACATTGCGCGCGCACTCGCCCTCGTCAGCAGCGGCCAACACGATTCCGCCATGGATGCGTTCGACATCGCTCTCACGGTCGCCTCATCTGGAAAAAATACATTCCTCTTACTGATAAAGGTTGGCGCGAGTCGTCTTCGTCCTTGCAGGTCTTGATCTGTTCCCTCGTTCAGGCGATCGCCGTATTTGAATGCGGGAAACACGACAGTGCCCTTTTGCGTGTAGATCGCTTGATCAGTGCAGTGGATGATGATGACCAATCACCATATGTCGCTGTCAAGGTACGTACCTGTGAAACACACATGCCCACCAAAATGAATGAAGACACTGTACAGGACCAGATGCTTCTTTTATTGGGAACCTCGACCATGCGAGAAGGGGACCACGAACGCGCTGTAAAGCTTTTCCAGCGTGCAAAAACCGTCACGCCGGTGCGACCGTCTCCTCAACTGGTGACGATCTCTCTCGTAAGTCGACCTTCTCGAGTTCCTCTATCACTAAACCCATGTTATTCTGAAGATGTTTGGATGGAACTTTGGCTGGCTTGCCCCCGCGATCCAGTTACGCATGTGGGAAGCTATGCATGCTATGGGAAGTACTCACATGGAGTCACTTCCCGCCATTATCGAGACGCTCGGCGAACTCGAAGAACCATGCATGAGTGAGATCACCGCAGACTGGGACCCAGGTACGCCTTGTCATTACCGATATAGAACGATATACATTGAGTTTAGGACACCAGATCTCATACAAAATTGCCTCACGACATTGGAGAGGGATGGTGATGTAGCAACGAAATCCCAGAATGCTAGACGAGCGATTGCTCAATATTCTGCTGCATTGTCCCTGAAACCGTCGAAACCTGCTGGTCTCCTCGTCAAGCGAAGCACTGCCAGAGGGATGTTGAATCTGTGGAGGGACGCGTTGAAAGACGCAGATGAGGTACGGCGTATCTCTCTTTTGGGCTTTGACGATTCTGAATCAGTCAACACAGGCGATCAAGGCTGACCCTTCGAGCCCATGGGCATACGAGAGACGATATGCGGCGCTGCACAATCTGCGGCGCCACGATGGTGCGATGGATGCGTTCATCCAGATGCTGTCCCTCATCGAGGGCTCTGCCGATCATGGTCAGTACCACCTTGTTGCCAGAGTTGAAATGACATCGTAACTGAGTATTCCGCAGAACTAGCCAAGAAATGCGTCCCGTCCCCCAAAGTGCAGGCGACCATCAAAAAAGCCGTCGATGAGGTCTCTGGGAAATCTCCACTCGTGTTGATCGACATCGAAAGTGGTCAGCTATGCGACAGATGGAAACGGCTGTCTACGTTCCAGTCGGAACCACAGTGCAAGGAGCTGATCTTCTCCATGACGGAATCCACGGACGAGAAACACGTTCAGCGAGTGGTGGAAAACTATTTCCGATATGTGACGCTGTCGCATGTATGGCAAGGGCGAGAGCCGTTGCTCCAGGATGTCGAGCGGGTCGGTACAGTCTGGGACCTGGATCCGTCGCCTACCAACGACAAGTTGCGCAAGTTCTGCGAGGTGGTCCGTTCGGATGGCTATCGGTGGGCCTGGAGCGACACCTGCTGCATTGACAAGACGATCAGCACGGTGCTCAACCAGTCACTCAAGATGATGTACAAGTGGTACGAAGCGTCTATGGCTACATTTGTGTACCTCGTGGACGTAGATTCCATATCAGCCCTTGGAGATCTCACAGAGAGTAACTGGATGAGGCGGGCGTGGACCTCGCAAGAGCTCCTCGCTCCAAAGGTGATCCGGTTCTACACAAATGACTGGGAGCCCTACCTTGGCGACACCCGGTCGAACCACAAAGAGTCTCCTGGCATCATGCAGGAACTTGCGGACGCGATCAAAGTGGCGCGTCAAACGATCATCACGTTCAATCCAAACGACCTCAGCGTTCGGGACAAGCTTCGGCTCGCTTCGAAACGCAATGCGACGGTGGAGGAAGATGTTGCCTATGCATTGATCGGTATCTTTCAGAGCGATATCCGGCCAGAATACGGAGAGGGCGACGCCGCGATGGGCCATCTCCTGGAGGAGATTGTGACTCGCTCGGGTGAGGTCACCGTACTCGACTGGACCGGCAAATCGTCTTCGTACAATAGCTGCCTTCCTGCCACCCTCGACCCTTATAGTCAACCCGCAGCATCCTTTTCTGCTGTCGACGATGCTGAAATGGGCATGCACGTTTCCAGCCTGAGAGGATCTCTGTCCGAGACGGACGCGGCACGCATCCACGACCGAGTGGCCTGTTTGCCGGGACCCCACTTCTCAAACCGCCGACTGTCCCTCCCTTGCATCATCTTCCCGGTCGAAGGGCTGACTGTACAAACGTCTAGGGGTGGTACCAAGAAGCAATACTGCGCTACGTTGTCGGGAGTCGGCCAGGTTAAATTCCAAACGTCAGACGCAGTCCCGTTAAAGGATCCACGCAAGCTCATTTTCGTACACCCATGGACCCGCGATCTGTGCGATCCACGTGATCGCTTTGCGTGGAATACGTTGGCAGTCACTTCTGTACGGAATAGATTCCCCAAGACCTCGTTGCAGGCGATCATGGAATCTGAGGAAGAGACGTCCGAGTCTGATCGGGAGAGTTTTCGTGACGCTGGGTTCCTTTCGGAAAGGCCGGTTGTGTCTGCCACGCCGATGGACGACTATACCCGCGCGTTGCGGCTGATCGTGCGTCTACAGCAGCCGTTCCATACGTTGCTGCTCGAGCAACAACCTAGCGGCGAGTTCAAGCGCATCGCTGCCCAGTATAAGATCGTCGCGCCGGGTATCGACCGCTCGGCCAACCTCGCCGAGATCGTGCACACGGGCGTCGTGGAGGTGTTGTGATGTGTACGTGGTCGCTTCTACTCCAGGACCTTTTTGACCCCCATGTCCTTCCAAGTGTACCTTTTTTTCCCAGACCACGGTGTACGACCGATCCATTTTCCCTTCCCCTCGGAGCAACCTCTACGTCGTGACCTCTTTTTTTTTTCTTTTTTTTCAATGGTGTACGACTCAAACCACTCCAAACCCCGCCGCTTTTTTTGGTACGATGCATGTAAATACACATATTTTGTCCGCTTTTCCTGAGAACGTGTCTTTGTTACTTCACACACGAGTCCTTGCAGGACGGACGGGGAAGACCATCGAATGACGCGACGGCGACACAGTATACAAACAGGCCGCTACCCATCCATGGAGCCGGATCCCTTCGTCACGGGCGCTTCACGTCCGAGCGCGCCCGCGCGTTCCTTCAAAGACTTGATGTTGTGTCTTTCATGGCGCAGTTGCACGCGCCGTTATGATATGATATAGTATCAATCCTCGGCCTCGCGCGATCCCATGCAACTTGCGCCGGTAGGATCGACCCCCGGCAACCAAACGACGACGACGACGACGACGACGGAACGCATGCAACGCAACGCAAACACACGTAGTACTCATTGTCCGCTGCTTTCGAGAACGGTCTTTTTTTTTTCCATACAACATGTCGTATTTTCAAGCGACGGACGGATCACTGCAACACGTTGGCAAACAGGTGGGAGACATCCTCTCCGAGTTGCCCTCGTTGTAGCGGACAAAATAGCCCAAGACAGAGGGGGGGTTTCATATGTCATGTCGACCGCAAGTTAGATGCGTCGAAAGCCATCCATGTTCACGCAGACAACAAAAAAGAAAATAAAGACATCCTCATGCATTCAAACGCACGTCTATACACTTAAAGCTACACAAAGTACGCTCGGCAAGGGCAAGATCCGCCCAAACCATCCACTAAGGCTACACAAATCATTCATGAACACAGACAAAAAAAAAAACAACAGAAAAAAAACAGTGCGTATCCACGATCCAGCACAAACGCACGCATGGGAGGGTATGCACAACAACAACAACAGAAGCAAAAAAGAAAAAACATCTAATGCTACAAGGGTATTCGCATCATGCATCATGAATCCATCATCAAAAAAAAACACAAAAAACACATCACCGCACGTTTCAAAACGCAGCCATCCCCTCCGTGAAAAACGCATCAAACCCATGCATAGGCGCACACGCGTCCACGCCAGCTACAGCCACGCCCGTCCCCATCGCCACGTCATACTGATCATATTGATCGTACTGGTGTTGGTGCTGGTGATGGTACTGGTACGGCTGGCTCGACGCCAACTTGGCGCCGTCGTCATGCCACAGGTCAAACGTGTTCGCAGCAGCCGCAGTCGCAGCGTGTTGCGGGCGGGGCGCGATCACGGGGAGACTCAGATCGGACGAGGCGGGGGAACCACTGTACGTGGACGACGGGGCAGAGGTGGGTATGGGCCACATAGGGACGGCGGTGCACGTCGTGAGCGCGTTGGCCGAAAGGTCCACATGCGCGGTAAGCGAGTCCAGGTCGAGCGTGAGGGGCATGTCCTGAGGGGGTATCTGATCGAGCGGGAGGACAGGGTACGATGCAGCCGAGGCGGCGGCTGCAGCATGCGGCGGAACGGTGTTGTTGAACAGGTCCTGAAAAGTCTGCGTTCACACACACACATGAGGGTCGGCGTGAGATTCACACAAGGTCCAAGGCACAGCAGTAACGTACCGTGGCAGCAGGTTCCCCGGAACCAGCCGAGAATCCAAAATTGGCGTCGAAAAACGTTTGTTCAAACAGGCTCGTGTTGACTTCTGGGAGCGGGGACTCGTCGGGCTGGAGGGACGGCGAGAAGAAATTCGGAACGGGCATCGAGGGAAAGACGGGAATGTCGTCGACGCCCCAGGACGTGCGTCCAAAGTGAGGCAGTGCACTGGACGGGCGGCGCTGACCAATGATCATGCGGGCGCTACGCGAGATATTGTTGACCGGCGAGGCAGAGCGCGAAGACTGCGCGAAAAAGGACACAGACGGGAGCGCGATCGGGTGGAAGCGCGAGTCGGGGAGGGGAACCGAAGAAGGCCGCCGCGGGGGATAAAACGGCTGCGGGTGGTGCACAGGCACGGCCACCTTTTGCTCGTCGAGCCTGCGAATGGCAGCGGCGAGCTGGTCGCCCTTGATGCCCTCGAGTAAGAGCTGGGCGACCTCTTCGCAGCGCTGCTCGTCCTCGAGGGTCGGTGTCGGTTTCGCCTTTTTCTTGTCCTTGTTCTTGTTGTGCACGGGTCTGAAGCGGTAGCCGGGGTACCGCTTGGAGTGGGCCTCCTTTTCCTGCTTGGCCTTGATCTCCCAGATGCGCTTTTCCTCGAGGGGGAGAGAGCGCCAACAGTTGCCGATGATCTTTGAGAGGGAGCCGTGGTTGGTCTCGATAGAGCCGGGGACGTGCTTTTGACGGACAAAGTCGGCGCGGAAGAGCATGAAGGCGTTGGGCGGGCGTGGGATGTAGCCGAGAGACCGGCGCTTTCCTGGGGGTGCGCGTCGCTTCGAGGGCGGGTTGGGTGGTTGCTCCAAGGGCGGAAAAAGCTGTGCGTCAGGGTGCAGGGCAAGGTCGTCTGCGGCATCGAGGGGGATATCGTCCGAGTCTTTGTAGGTTGTCGGTGTGACGTTTGGGGCAAAAGTGACGGAGCGGGGAGAGGGTGAAGCGCCGTAGATGCCTGGCTTGATGAGGTCGGCTAAGGAAAAGGATGAGTTCCGGTAGCTCTCGATATCATGATGGAAAGTGTACTTACAGGTGGGTGCAGACGGACGACGAGCCAGTGAGAAACGTCTGTGAAGAGGCATTGTGATCTAGATTTGGGGAAGAGACGAACGAACAATAAGAAAAAAACAGAGTCTTATTGTCTTATATTATACGAATGCTGTACACTAAATTTATCACTAAATTTGGACGTTCGTTTGTGCCATATAAAGACGTTCGTTTGTCAATTCCACTTTGGGGTCACCGTCGTCGCCCTTGCCATCCCCCCTCCGTACAAGCCATGAGCTTGGCCAGCATGTGGAGACATGGCCTGAAAGCTGGCAGGATCCGTTACGAGCTGGCGACACACCGCCACAATTTGATGCGCCCATCAACGACACTTTGCAAGTTCCAGAAACTCGCCACGTCCGCCGACCAACACACGCCAATTTTCTTTTTTTCGCAAGATACTTTCATCTCAGATGCCATCATCATCATCATCATCAAGACCCGTCCCGTTTCAACAAGCAACAATGCGAGACACGTGTTTCACCCATTTCTTCCGAGGACAGCGCGGCCCGTTCAGCATCACGATCTCGGCCGCATCTTCCCCGCTCTCCGAATCAGACGCCTTGGCAGCAGCGAGTGAACGAGTCACCAACTATTCCCCTCCCCCCGCTCGTTGGCGTAGAGTCTTGGTAGCGCTGTACATTACACAAACACCTTTCCAATAAACTTGACCGTTTTTTTTTTTCATCGCTCTCGAGAGCGCACGTATTCAACTCGCCTGTCTCGGCTGTCCCACATTTCAGAATAAGTACACTCCATCATCGAAAAAACAAAGAAGAGACCAAACGCACCCGCACCTCCTCCCCAGTCCGCCGAATCCACACACTCGGCCTCTCCGCACCCCTCGCCCCCTCCTCCCCATCATCCCACGTATAACTCACCCCGACCGCCAACCGCGTCCCGTCGACGTTGAACCCGATCGACGCAATCGACGACGCGTACTTGGGGTACTGACGCAGTCGTTTCTTCACCTTGTGATCCCAGATGGATACTGTCCCATCTGACCCAGCAGACGCAAACGTATTGTGGCTACGTGAGGGTGTCAGTTACACCCCGCCCCGCTAGAAAAAGAGACACGACGTACACGGGGTGAAAGGCGAGCGCATTGACAGGCCATACGTGGTCCACATCGTCCACCGTCTGTCGATGACACTTGAACGCATACTTTTTCTCCTGCGCCTCTGCACTCGGATCAAAGTACTCGACCCCAATCCGTCCTTCGACCGAACCGATCGCGTATCCTGTATTAGTTAGCATCATACCGCAAAAAAACAACAACAACAACAACATAGACCACACACCCTGCCCGTCCACCATACACGCCAAACTCCTCGTCATAAACTTGAGACTACTCTCCCGCGTCTGCACCACCGCCCCCATCCGCCGCACGTCATAGATATGAAACAGCCGACTCGCCATCGCCACGACGAGCGTGTGCCCAACCACATCCATCTGGTACACCCGCTCGGGCAGCGCGTGCGACGCGACACGCGCCGACTCCGCACGCGGGTCCCAGAACCCGAGAGTTTGGTCCCACGACCCGGACACGAGCACGTCTGGTGGGGGGGAGGGGCCAAGTAAGAACGAATGAGCCTCGATACTTGGGAGAGAAAGGACGCACGGTGATCTCGAGCGTACGTCACAGCCGACACCGCATTCTCATGTTGCCCCAACCACGTCCCACGTTCCTGCTCCAAATCCAACCTAATCCCCATTGTCGTCATGTCGGTCGAAACCCAAAAGAGAAAAAAAAAACGTACTCGCGAACGCCCGTATCCAATCCTCCACTATACGCCTTCTCACCCCCCTCCCCAAACGCACAGGCCAACACCGCCGCCCGGTGGTCCCATTTGGCTTTTTGAACGTCGGCCTGGACGTCGTATAACCTCGCCGTCTGTTGGGATTTTGGTCGTTTGAGTTCATGATGCCCCAAGACGCCCGCAAACACGCACCGCATCCCAAGAAGCGACTAACAACAGGTCCGGATGGGTCGGCGAGAACCGTACCTGCGCGACGCTGTCAAACGGGGGCGACCCGAGTTCAAAGTGATCTTTTATGTTGGAACGTAGGGTTAGTGTCCTAGTCAAACGTTTGAAGCAAAAAAAAACGTGCCTGCCATGCGTGTTGTAAGTCGTCGTCGAGAAAGACTGTTGGTAGTACAAAGACAAAAAGACGGCGCGGATTCCACGTGATAGCCTTACCCTTGCACTCGACCCTCTCATGCAAGAAACGTTACGTTCGTCTCCAAAAGATATTGCATTCTGCTGCGCAACCTCGATACGTTACTTACAGTGAGTACCGATAAAAAGGATGTGTGGCGTGTGGGGGGATAAACAAAGAAAAAAGTTACTACAACAGGGTATCTTCGTGGACAATGCAAGGGAGTGGTGCGTATGTATACGTGAAATCGTCAACGCGGGGCATAATCAAAAAAAGCAAAAAGACAAAGGAAGGTAGGGGTGACGCACGACAAGACCGAGAGAGAGCGAGGGGATGCACATAAACGTGTCGTGGAGCAAAAAGTGAGCATCGAGTATATGCACATGTACAACTAATCCAACAACGGGGGGGTTTTTATCCACAATTTAAAACCAAGAGTGCGAGCGCATTTTTTAAAAAAACAAGAGACAAAATGGAAATGGGGTGAGTGGCAGCAGCGCGTGGGGTATTGTGGATGCAAGGGTGATATTACAGATGGAGTCCGTGAAAATGTGCGCACAAGTGTCCAGAGAACATGGCCCAATGGAACGCCCAGCATACATTGGTCCGAGGAGGGGGGGAGGAGGTCTAATATCCGTGGTGCGCAGCGAGCATGCTCTCAAAATTGAACAGTTGCTCGAACGCGTCTTGGTTCGGTTCGACGACCATGGGATCGTACGGGCCAGCAGGCGGGTATCCCAGGTGGAACGTCCCAGGCGTCATCATGTCGTCTCCGCACCCGGCAAGCCCAAGTTCGACCGGCGGGATCGCGCTCATGTCGAATTCGTCGCCCGCAAGGATTTGTGTCTGGCTTCCCCAGCCTCCAGCAGCTTCCCACGTCGACCCAGAGAACCCAAACTGCACGTCCAGCGGCCCTCCGCAAAACTCGGCCTGTGAACTTAACGGATCACATGGCGCAAGTGGGTACACGAGGTCCCCTGGCATGCAGTTCATCGGAGAGAAACTCGACGACGCAGGTGACGATGGCCCAGATCCAGAGCTGATCGAGGACGCAGGCGATCCCATTTGGTTCATCGACATGTT
The DNA here is from genome assembly GCA_038089695.1 of Xanthoconium separans. Taxonomy (NCBI): domain Eukaryota; kingdom Fungi; phylum Basidiomycota; class Agaricomycetes; order Boletales; family Boletaceae; genus Xanthoconium; species Xanthoconium separans. The sequence goes on along the minus strand of JBBPLG010000424.1, from coordinate 12,891 downwards.
GTTGGGTATCGACAAACGATGCGGGTTTTCGGGCAGATAGAGACCATGGGCCTGTTCGACAGCAATGTCAGCGACCGTCTACCCTGAACCCACGCGATCGACTTACATCTGCAAACACTTCGGGCGAGGGATAGGGCTGCTGGAGCAGTGCAGTAGTCGAAGCCACGAAATCGAACTGAGAAGACGAACTTGATCCGTGATCCGGATGCGATGCTCTCCGGTTGATCATCGGTACCATCGAGGGTGACGTAGGGCAAGACGGCATGTATACCGACGGTATCTGGATAGTCTGGCGAGGCGGCGGTGTAGGCGCTGACGACGAACGTCCATGGTTCTTGCCGACCGCAGGCGCGCACAGGGGGAGGACGAACGAAATGCTCGTCTCCGAGTCTTCCTCGCCACGCTTCCCCTTCTTTCCCTTGCGATCCTTGCTCCTTTGGGGTCGATAGACGTAATTGGGGTACATCTGCTCGTGCTCCTTCTTCTTTTCCTTGGCGAGCTCCTCCCAGTAGAGTCGCTCCTCGGGCGAGAGCGCCTTCCATTGTTGGCTGATCGTTTTCGACAGATCAGCCTGGCGCTGCTTCTTGGTCGGCCCATCGGCCACTGCTGTTGCTGCCGCTGCCGCCTCCTCCTGGGCAGCTTGCCGGTCTTCGCAGCATTTTCTGCGGAATAAGATGAACGCATTCTCGGGACGCTTGATATAATCGTCGTCGCCCTTTTTCGGTCTGCGCTCGAGATCGCTGCATACCGACGACTTGCGCCGTTTATGCGAGGAGGAAGGCGATGCGGGAAACGTGGAGAGGGATGAGGTCGTGGAGGGCGTGGTCGCAAAGACAGACGTAGATGATGACGTGGCGGATGATGATGATGATGATGGGGACAACGACGAGTAGGATGTGTCGATGGGAGTAACGAGCGTGGAGGGACTGAGCGTGAGCTTCCGGAGATCTGGCTCAAACGGAGAGGACGTTGGGGACGGGTAAGGACTGGTTTCGGTTTGGTTGAAAGGGAAAGCGATGGCGCGCGGCGTCGGCGAAACGATTGCCAGGGATGGCGGTTGGATGGTGTCCGTAATCACCTCAAGTGCTGTGCGCGGTGAGTTGGCGGAGCGCGGATCATGGATGGCGGGACAGGACTCACATTGAGAAGGGGTATCGCGAGTGCGAAGAGCAGGCATGATTGTTCAGGGTCTCGAGGACGAGGAACAATATGAAACTGCTAGGTGAGCAAACTCGTTCGGGTAAGGGGAAATAGTGGGGGGAAGGGAAAGAGATAATTGCGCGGGGGTTTGAATAATGAGGTTTCGCTGACGGGAACGAGGCTACTGACTGATGTCGTTGTCACACAGGCGCGATCGCGAAAGAACAATAGGGCGAGTGGGGCACGAAAAAAGCGAAAGACAATACGAACTACTCGTTATATACGTAGAGGCCGAATACGCCTCGAAATTGGGATGAACTTAAACCTTGAGCCAGGGGCGACATGCCTGATTCGGGGTGGGAAGACCCGATTGGTGAGACAATGAAGATGACGCTTATCAAATCGACAGCCGTGCTTTGTCCTATGAGACCCAATTTCGTGTCCATTCCGTGTACAAACAATCGAACAAATAAAAATTTCTTATTGTTCTCCCCTTCCCAGAAGATTTATTCATTTTCGCTAAAAATTCCGTATTTTTATTTATTTACATTATATTATATATTATATTATTTCCTCTTTATCTGCTAAAATGCCAGATCGTGACTCGTTAACCTTGACACACGTAATATCTTCCATTGCCCGCATCATCTTCCCGCGGCACGACGGCTCGCTCAAGTCCAGTCCAGCTCCGCCGACGGCCCCGCTGACTTGGATCGTCTCTCTTGGTCGCTCAATAATCTCTGTCTGGTTCCATCCGAACTCCAACAGAGAAATTGTGCACAGCCAAACTTGCCATCCCATTCAACCTTCCTATTTTGGTATCCTCAACCCAACCCTCCGTCTCCCAATCGACGATAGCGAGGTCCACCGATCCGGTCCGTCTGGACCCTTGCTCCCTCTCTGTCTCTCCCTTTTCCCTCTCTCGGCACGTGGAGGCGCTAGCGTGATTTACCTTTTTGCATGCCACATCCCCTCATCACAGTTCGGGCGTATCGTAGACTAAGTTGGTTCGTGTGTACATACATGCTTGATCGGATCCCCATCCCGGGTCTTTACGCGTCCCGCATGTCCGCACTCCTACGGGTGACTCGTAACAGCCCCTCCTAGGGCACGGGGCATCGACGTCATCAGGGGAAGACCGCTCCTCTCTCTACATCCGTTCCGGACGTCAACGCTCGCGTACCATGACGCCATCTTCATATCCGCCATCCCCATCCAAAGCAATTGGGGAGAGTGATTATTCTCTGTGCTCGCTTCAACACCTCGGGTATCCGGACCTCACGGCCCACGGGTCTTGCCTCCCCCGCGCGCGCCGCAAGATGCCCACACCATGACATTGTCTACTAGCCCCCTCCACTCACGCATGGGGATGGGAAAAAACGTGCATGGGCCCGTGGATGCGCGCGGGAAGGGGGGCTGCCCGCGTCACCCCGCCCCTGCGTCCAACACGTGTCAGTGCGGGCGCTTACACCCGCGGACATGTTGCGCTCTCGCTCTCTCTCTATTGTCAGTCGTTGGATGCATGCACTCCCACATCCGCACGAGCTCTGAATACGTGAGAAAAAAACATACGAGGAAGGAGGCCCCATCACGTCGGTTCTCGTAAACAAGAGCAAAGACCCGCGTCCCTGTCGACATATGTCTCGACTCTGGCCTTCAAGAAGCCCTGTTCACTTGCGGTAACAAAAAAAAAAGGAACGCAAACGCCACACGGTGCGCCCGCGACTGACATTTACTGACCACCTTCAAGACACCGACACCCTCTTCTCGCACAAGACGCACATCGATCACTGATCGGACCTACGTCTGGCCAGTAGGCTTGGCACTGCCAGATCTTCGTTTTGTACGCTCTTGTCTTTCCGATGTGATAGCTTCACGCTGACTTACCCCAGCCCACAATCCAGTGCTCATATCGGTCGCTTGGAAACGCAACGCACGGATCATTCACGATCGAGCGGGGCGTGTTTCTGCCTGACAGACGTGCGCCGGTCTTGACACTGATCCGAGTTTCTTCCTTCTTCTAAAACCAGGGCCACACGCGTCTGTGCGTGGTGCGTGTGGCTTTGCATGACATTTTCAGGGACAAACGGAAGCCGGCGGAACTCGAACGCCACTCAACATACCTGGGTCCTGGGTCCTGAATATCGAATGTTCAAAAACGCCCCTAGAACTCGGAGAACAAATTTTTCTCTTTTTCTTTTTGGAGACGAGGCGAGTGGCTTCGCGTATCGTCATCATTGTAATACGCAAACATCGGTACATATGCTTGATATGTAGATGGCGCCATGTAGTACGAGCAATGTAGTCGGCAAGTACGATGACGGTACTGTTCATTTGATTCCCCCACAAAAACCAATCAATTTTTTTTTCTTTGAAAATGGACGAAACCGCCGGCATCTCATTCGAAAAACAAACAAACGAAATGAAATTTGAAACATGATCGCAAAGAAGAAGAAGAAGAGACAAGACCCATATGTCCACATCGTCCCTACGGCTTCCTGTTTCTTTTCCCCAAATGTGTGACGACCCTAGACCCGAATTTAACGTACATACCGTCAGCATCACTCTCCCATCTGCATCCGGTCAAAACGCCGCATGCATCATGATCAAGTTGGAGTTGACTCGACATTGAGAAATCTGACAGCCGAACGCGACTCGGCGGTGTGTCTCTAAGCTCATCCGCTTAACCCTCGCGCGTCAAGCTGCATTCTTGAACGCATGCGATGACTCACCCACCCCAAGCTTCTCTCGGAATCTGCAACGACGATCGATCTCAAAGTCGTGCGCGCCAAAAAAAACAAGCAGGTTATCAACAAAGGCGAAAAACTCGAACAGGCCCAAACGACAGCGGCAATCGCACGCGGATGGGGGAGTGGGGAGGGCCACCACTGACTGTGGCAACATTCGAGTCGCGAAGAGAGGCGAGGATGCGATTCCCTATTTCGGGGGTGTTCTCCCACGCACCGTGTTCGCAGCCCGACATCGCCGCACCACGAGGCTCCCCTCCCTCTGCATGCATACCAGACGCCCTCTCTCTGTCGTGTGCACATGCATTTTATCGCTGGCATTGGTTCTGACGGAGAAAGCCGCCACCACGCACATGTACCATCGGGGCATACGAGCACGTCGTTTCCAAATATGGAAAAAATGAGGCGATAGGACGCATCAATCCCCCCACCACCATCGGGATTCCTCGGAGAAAAAAAGGAAAAAGAAAAGGCCATTGGATGACTCCCCTCGCTCTGTAAAAAAGCGTGGACAAGGGAGAGAGGAACAAGCGAACAGCACGGTATAGGTACATACCCGTGGACATCGTCGACACGTGTTAGTCCCGTTGGCCAGCTTACCTCGTACCGTATCGTAATCACCAGTCAGAGTCACGAAAAAAAGATGCCACCGATGTGTGACAGTATCGAGAACAATGAGGAAGCTGTATATTTCCCCCCCGCAAACGGCTGGGATCGATCAACCAAGGCCCACAAGTAACACCGACAAGTAGTCAATCGCCCCGTTCGTTCGGCGATAACGCGTCTGTTGGCGTTTTGACACGCTTGCTTTTTTTGGACTGTATCATCAACCCCCCGCAGGATGTGCCTCATGTCGGTGTTGGTGCGTTCGTGGGCAACTCTGGCCCAGGACAGTGGTAAATGGGCTCACGTCGCGAGGTCGCAGGGTGAGATGACGACTTGTCCCAGCCGGGCATTGACTCGAGCGGTCGTGCTGATGCCGTGGCAACCCGAAGTGTCGTCCGTGCTTGGCGCGTTTCTTGGCTCCCATTCTGTTTCTGGTGGGTATCCATCGTGCAAAAGCGAGATGAAAGAGCGAGCACCGTCGAGCTGCAAGTGAGATGAATCATGTCAAGAGCCGCAGTGACAAGCTCCGATATGGAATACGAGTCTGGTCCGAATCAGACCGACCTCGTCCACTGATCTATAATTAAAATGCACCCGTCCTGTAATCACATTCCATTCAGGCGCGAAAGTGATGCGCAGCTGTGCGTGGAAGAACGCGCGAACCTATCGTCAAAATCAGCGAACAATGGACCCGGCCATTCAAACACATTTTAGGCATGTGAGCTCTCACCGCGAGGTTCACGGAGCGAATAGCCCGATTCCGATTCCGATTGGAGAATTGATAAGGGCAAGAAGTTGGTAGGGAGTTGGTACCTGTATGGAGTGCATCGAGGTCAATGCATCGAGTCAGACGGTTGTCCTGTTCAGGCCTCCGGAAGTACCCGCTCATCTCCCACAGAGGAAAGTGCGATTAAACTCAACTATGACACGAGTCAGGCTCGAATGATAATGAATTGGCTTCTCTGTTATCAGATGAGCGATACGACTCAATAGCGCATGATTCCCATACGTACGCCACTGTACAGATCCAAGATACTTCCACCCGAAAACTGAGGACGAGCTTGATTGGGCACTCCGATTGTGACAGTATCGTTAGTAGGGATCTACCGGTTCAAGCGGTATGTTTTCCCTTTCAAGTCGGTATCTGGAATCGTTTGAGATATGTGACCTCATCTATCAAATGTGGAACGCTGGCGTAATTTCCACTGGGAACATCTAGTCACGTGATCTCGGCGTAAAACGAGATAGAACAGATCGACCCACGCCAAAATGAGCGAGTCACCCAACGCTCACACCCAGTCCGTTACCAGCCAAGATGGTTGCAATCTAATTTTCATCAGTCACGTCAGGAGCGATCGGTTGGTGTCAACTAGACAGAGTCATCCTGTATGAGAAGGAATGATATGATGGAACAATTTCCTAGGAGGAATACATTAGCAATGAACATGATTCATCCGGCACGGAAACTCAGTCGCGACGGGAATGCAGGTTCCGTGTGAGGAAACGATTACACTTTAACCCTATTCAGAGAACAATGCAAGATTAAGTAGATTGAAAGAGACGGACTCTGAGAAGCGTTGCGTCCAGATGGTATTAGGATAACTTGCGCCACATGCGCGATGTGACAGGGGCCAACGTGGCATGTTACGCCTGCCACAAGTGCCAGCTGTCCCATGCCATCACTTATTACTGGCACAACTCGGCCACGGAACCTGCTCCGCAGCAGAGCATGAATCGCCGAGCGCGGAATGGAGTCAAACTTACCTCCGAGTGGGCGATCTCGCCAAGGGGCTGTGACTTCCATAGAATGCAAGTTCAATGATACCATGTCTATACCATCCATGTCTTTGCAATATCGCCCAATGATTCGTGTGGTACGAACCCGCTAGCGTCGCGTGCTGTGAGTAGTACGAGTCTTGAAGTCTTGTCTATGATCCGGCCGAATGACCGAATCCTTCTTTGGCCGGGCCGCTCATCCACGCTAGAGCCATCAAGCTTCGCGAAATGGGCGGTATGTTATGTACGGTAGCTTATTGCAATGACGGGACGAAATGGAGGGTGCTTGTGCATCACAGGGCCGGTCTAGAAGTGACCACATGAATGGACAAACACACAAGTGGCACTACTATGACTAGCCGTATATTCCTGTAAAGTCAAGCTCAAGGAAAAGATGGTGGCGTGCTTGCGGAAAGCTTCGTCGATGACTAAGCCTGTGTGACAATCAAAGGTGGTTGGTTACGAGGTCGTCCCAGTTGGTCCTCCTTTCCACACAACTTTTGGGTTTGATCTCTCGCTCCTCTTCCTTCCGGGATGCTCTAGAGCGTACTCGGGTCATAGCCAGACAGGGTGTCTGTTATCCGGTCGCGTCTTGCACGAAGTTGTACTGTTCTGGCGACTTGGCTTCGGCTTCCATCACCGACTAACCCACTACGCCGCGACCAATGTCGCATCCATTGGCGTCGACATTTCGCCCTGCTGTCATTTATGTACGTTCTGAAATGGATCGAAGTTCGAGCGCCACTACTGTGCGTACCCCGTCACATATCACACTGTCGCGCAGAAATTGATGCGAAGTCTGTCGCCTCTCTCACCCTGCAGTGCCCAACGGAACACGAAGCCCCCAAACTCTGATGCGAACCGATCGTCGGCCCTGCTTAGTCAGCATATGGGGGGTCCCGACCACGGAACTGAGCCCGCCCAACGTTACACGTGTAACGTCAACCACGGTCTCTCGTTATCGGAAAGAACCGTCGCCCTTTTTATTTCTACCAATGGCGAATGCGGCGTTCCTCTGTCGAGGCGACGGGATCCCGCGTCTTCCTCAGGTTCACCATGACTTCGCCGCCATGCATTGACTGGTGCAGGGTGTGTCGTCAAGATCCTCCTTTTTTTTTCTCAAGATCAAAGTGGCGCCGCCTCTCCCCGTTTCACATATCTTTCCATCGGAACCCCAAAACATCTACGGCGGAGAACGTGCCTGGGTCTGGAAGCATTTTGTACGGCGACGCCATAGATGAAAGATATGATACGGTAGTTTCAACCCATACCTTTGCAGCCCACCCGCGCTCCATATGGGACCATTTTCAGCAGCACTGGTCGATACTCCCTAGGTCAATCATTCTGATTTGTCAAAAAAAGTTTCTTTCGCTTCTTCGCTTGCATGGAACATCGTATTTATCACATGCCTCGTCAAAAGCATAGCCAATGTATTACCAGACGTTCATACAGTTCCTCGGAAATGTCATCTTTTGATACCCATGTCATCAATATTTCTCTCGGATGGTCACATGAATGACCAAAGGAATTACACCCGCGGGGGGGACGAGTCAGATTATCAAGAAAAATCTGTAAAATCCACCAAAAATCCGCTGACCAGCGCAGCAAGCCAAAACGCCAGCCATATGGTCGCAACGAAAATGGATAATTACGGGGTTCATTTTGATATGATAACGGGGTCGTCGGATCTATATGTCGTCGTTCCACTGTTTCGGTTCGTTACTACCCAAAGTTGTTCCCATCGGGGCCCGGTAGCCATATTCGGAACAAGGACATTGGCCTCAAGTGGGAAATCCAGTGTCGAGGAAAGAAGGGTGACCCCCCAACCACCAGACCTCCGAAGAACCCAGAGGCACTCTACCCTCCCGGGGTTGAGGATACCCCATTACGATATCCCACCTCGACTTCTAGACTAGAAGCGGACATGAACCAACTTCGCTGAACATCGCTCTATGGTTGTCAGGTGAACGAGACGCAAGAAGATGGTCACCGGCAAGATAACGGTCAGAAGACTGGCACGGGTGGCGCAAGGTCCGTGTTCGAGGGCCTGGGCGCCAGGTGCATCAATTCAGGGATGACGGTCGACCTTTTTCGACACCTTGACGTTACTGTGGGGCAGATAAGTAGAGCTCGTCGACGCCTCCACAGCTTGAAAGGTTAATGTGGTTCGCCAAAAAAGAGGCCAGGGTCAGTGGCTTTCCCAAAGTTCAGACTCACTGACAGACCGTATTGTTTTCCTCCAACTAACACGGATGCTTGGGAATGGCGGCGGTGATAGGTTCATGACGGTCTCTGCGCGACGTACCTTGCACTAAGACCAACTTGGTCGGACGGCGGAACTTTGGAACTGCGATCAGCGGCTTGGAACTTTGCTCAATAGATTACATCATCCCCTTTGACTAGCTGAACCCTGGAACAGGGTTAAGGTTACTGCTACACTTGGTTCAGCATTCCAGGGTACGCGACGTTTTTGTATCAAAACTTGCCAGTAGCATTCAACGAGTATTCACAGCACCTGACATCTTCTTCCATGGAAAGGAAACGCCACCGTTCGTCGTCTTCGTCTGCACCACAGGGAGATTCCGCAGCCCAGCTCAGCCCGGACGGACTTTCCACGCACGCATCCAAGAAACTGAAACTGCTCGCTGATCACAGCGTCTCTTCTCCGTTTGCCAATTTCCTTTACCCACTGACTGAGGACACGTATGCTGTCTATGCGCTTCTCGCGTCGCACACGCCAGGAGGGGCACCTGTCCACTCATCCCCCTTGGCAACCTCAAACTCTGCAACGACGTGTGGACACACGCCAAACGTCATTGACGCACTCATCGGCACGATCCTTTCCCAAAACACGTCGTCCGCTAACAGCTCCGCCGCCAAACGCGCCTTGGATAGCGTCTTTGGCCAAGGCGAGCCTGGTTTCGAAAAGATGGCCAAGGCTGATAGACAGACGATCGCAGACGCCATTCGCTCGGGTGGCCTCGCGAACCGCAAAGCCAAGATCATCCAGGAGGCGCTGGTGGCAGTCAAGAAGAAACATGGACGCTACGACCTCCAACATCTCGCAGCGCCGGGCGTGACAGATCAAGTGGCAATGCAGGAACTCGTCGCGCTCGATGGCGTTGGACCCAAAACAGCCGCATGTGTCCTGTCGTTTTGTCTTGGACGACAGGCGTTCGCGGTGGACACACATGTGTTTCGGTTGTCGAGGCTGTTGGGATGGGTTCCGAAGAACGCGGACAGGGTTGGTGCGCAAGCACATTTGGAGCTCAAGATTCCACCTGAACTCAAGTATGGCTTACATGTGATGATGGTTCGGCACGGGCGTGCTTGCCGTGGATGCAAGTCAGACGGCAAGGGACCGTGTCCCCTGAAGAGCTGGTTGAAGGAGAGAGCGGCCATGCATTCCAACTCGGATGGAATCAAGAAAGAAGAGTAATCTTGGCGATCCCAAGGAACTTTTACCGGGCATCTAAACATATCGCTTTATCTATATCTCGTTCTAATTCAAATGACCTACATTTACTTTTGATACAGGTGTCAAGTGTTTACGTCATTCATAAGTAGTGGGCTCATCGCAAACGCATCTTCCTCATCATCAACTGTGTAACATGGTCAATTACATAGTTTTTTCTGGATCAGATGGACTGACTGCACTGCCGAGTTACGTCGGAGGCATTGAACAGTACCCTTCCTGATCGCACTGATCGATATCTACTTGATCAGCCGGCGAAAGGTTATGGGAAGACGTGATCAGTAAACGTACCCTTTGACTCTTGGATCGTAGAGAGCGTCACGTGTAGATGCGCTCATCGCAACCTTGGCGGGTCCTTTCACAGCAAGACGTGACGAGATGAGTGGCACCTTCACCATCCCCTTTGCGACTTATCATTTCATGAGACACGCACCAACAATTCGACCGCGACGCAACTGAGAAACTCGCGCGATCCTGTTACATAACCGTGTTGATGTGTCAAGGCGGTAGTGCGTTGCATGGTTCTCCATGTATATGAATCCTGGCGTCAACGCGCCTCGTGTGTGGCGCGTGTTGAATATTTCTGTGCGTTGCGACACAACGAAAGGTGAAAAAGTCGATCGTTGTCCTGTTGCTCTTGACTGCCAGAGTTTATCCGAATCCAAGTACAATAGTGGCTGTGATCCCACCCCTACATAACGCAAGTAAAAATATCCAAAAGTTCACACACGTGCTCGCGCCGCGCCTACGGTATTGTCATGGTCCAAGCGACTGTTGCTTGACGATTGGGCGACGACGACGACGACGACGACAGACAAGCACATCGATCTGATCAACGATCGAGATCAACCACTTGCCGCCGGTATGGTTCTCGACATGGAAACCGACTCGTCGAGAAGACGTCCTGCCGTACAGCCTCGAACTGGCCAGAGTCCCAATGGAACGCCACCATTCTACACGCCGTGTCCTTGTCACGGGGTGGTTAAATGATGGAGACCGTCCCTCCGTTGGAATTTGATGGTGCGACTCGGCGCAAGGGAAACTAGAAAAGTCATTTCGGCTCGGAAAAACACATTATATACATGACCAAAACGAGGATTAACTTGGTTCGGTTTTTATTTGCAAAGTTCAGATGGCATTTCGTCGCTGCTTCTGTCCGTTCGTTCAACGATGGAATGGTGAAATGGGTCGTTGTACTTTGCACATGACTCGAACAATAATCCCGTTACCAAGGAAAGAATGCCACGCAAAATGTAATGCAATGCATGATCTCCACTTTTAGTGTCAACTATTTCCGTGTGTGCATAAACATATTCAAAGTTGGTTTGGACAATGCAGTATATCCATCGGCAGGCTACTTCGACTTCGACCCTGCGCCAGGGCGAGAATGGATCATCTCCTGGCTGTGAGTCATCCAAATGATATTTCAGGAGTACAAGCTAAGAATGTACCTTGGAAGCGTACCACCAAACCAGGACAGGGTTTTGCTTACCAAGTGAGAATACACTTTCTCATTGGTTCATCCTTGGTCATCTGCAAGATAATAGGACGAGCAGAAGCGACAGTTAGAGCTTATCTCTGTCTTTGTCAAGTCCGCAAGCGTCGTTCGCGATTGCTTCGCATTAGTTGTGATGCTCACGCGTTCTGCGGGCGAGGCATGGAGTCCAACTCAACATCCAAGGAAAAAAAAACACACCCTCAGCATGTTGTTTACTATTTGTTGAGTCTAGCACAAAGTTGACCCTACCAAGTACCGAGGTATAAGCTGGAGTGGTCGTCTTCGCAGTCCAAATTGTGCATAGTGTCATCGTTCAGACTTTCTCCAGAGGTGGCCACTGGTTCGGTAGACAAAGATCTGTCCGGAGACTTGCCTGGACCGCCTTTGCAAGCCCAAACGGCACGAAATTACACATATGGAACTGTAGAAATCAAGGGTAAGATTAGCATTGGATACAAACGTCTCGTTACAATGTGAGAAGCCATCTTCGAAACTATACTCAACCCCCTGCCACGAGTTGATATTTCATACGACCTATGCAGAGAAGGCGAGGCCATTTTTGCCTCCAAGATCAGAGATGAAGGCGCTGTTCGACAGAATACATTACCTGTTTTGTGGCCACCAACCACGCTTGGGTCGTAGTGAATTCCTTCGCTTTGAGACAGCGTTGCTAAGATATTCCAGATGCTTGAAAGTGACAATGATTTGCCAGAATTGTTGCATAAAGCAAGCAAGTCAAAGGTGAAGACAAGAGCGGAACTTCGGAAAAATGCAAAATCGTGGGTGGTGAAAAGATGTTGAACAGATGATCGAAATTGCCAGTGTGAAACCGCCGCCTTACCAGAACACCACCTTGAGACCGCCCTGGAGGGGTTTCGTCTGCTAAACGTGCATACGCCGCACGCGAAGCTGGCTATTGATAGTATTGAAATAAGCTGCCCTTGTTGACTTGTGCCTGCGAGAATTTAGCGGAACACAAGCTTGACACAAGCAATCGCCGTGAATTCGAACTCAGATAAATCTATGGTGACTATAGTCTCATTTGACCATTGAACATTGGATTCGGCCTACGCTGGCGTTCCCCCCAAGACATGGGAAGTTCACGGACATGTCCTATTCTTCTCGGATACGTGAAGTGGACTGCAGACATCGGGCTGCATTACACGACCTGTTCAAGTCACCAACGCCATTCTCGTCTTGCGGCATGCAGATTTTTCCACGAACGTTTCTCAGCTTAGCTTGAGCTTGAGCTTGAGGTTCGAGAAGAGTGCTTGTGATTTTCAAGACACCCAACTTGACATTCCCGACAACCAGACTCGTACTTCGCGGTTTTGTTCCGTTCCCTGGTATTTTCCACGGCGCGACGTTCACGAAAAGTTTAGAATGGCACGTGGATAGTATTGTGGCACCTCAGCCTATGGTGGTCCGGCAGCGATGAAGTAAGGGTTGTGTTTCCCCCCAACAAGATCGAGCACTCACACAATCCAATCCAACTCCCTCATATAGGATCGCAGGATCCTGCAGTTGTTCATGTCATTTGTAGACAGGTCTATCCTACTTTTGTACAGCCTTACTGATATTTCATCGTCTGCAAAGTAAGGAGGAAAACAACTACCAAGGTCATCGCGGTGGTCCCTCGTGGATCCATC
>JBBPLG010000423.1:0-22396 GCA_038089695.1 Xanthoconium separans | reverse complement strand
GGGGAACTGACACAGGGAGCATAATTTAAGCGGAGACTGACGGAGATTGAACCGGTTACTTCCGATCGACAGTTACAGAGAGGCCCGCATAGCATCATTCACGTCGAATATACGTGACTGCGATCTGCGCTGGCCACGGTCAAGGTTTTGAAAACAGCATTGCAGCCATTCTTACAAGGTATTTAATCTACCACATCTGGAATAAATACTTCAACAGCGTGGCTGGAACAAAAAGTGATAAATGCTACTACTTTGCTATCAGTCGTGACCGCGTTTACAGGACACTCCCCTAATCCGTTGGTCCCTGCGAAGTTTCAATTTTGCGGAGCGTTGCCGCTCCCCAATATAATTTCACCTTCGCAGAACGTATCCTGGATAAACGCATTCCATCCGCGGGTCATGTAATGCCTGCCCACACAGTATAAGACCATTACCACAGAAAACGATAAACAGCCCAGGGAAACACCTCCGGCAGGACGTGGCGAGATGTCAAGTTGTAGGCCAGCATCTTGTTGCTGGCCGTTCGAGCCGAGCGGGAATGCTAAGAGGTATAGTGTCATGTTTAAGAGGCAGATTGCGGATGCTACTACGGCGATCGCCGTGCAGGTGGCTATGTGAACGGCTAGCGTCCAAATGTGCGGCGCGATGAATACGGCGTCCTTGGGCCGCGCAGATGCCCATTTCAAGAGTGCGAGGGCGACGGTAGGGATGATGAAGCCACAGACAAATAATGCAAAGGCATAGGCCATCAATCCGATGTTACCTCTGGATGCACTAAGGAAAATATGGATATTACCCGCCATATCACTGTTCCTGCCAACTACGCACCTGAAGATCGTGCCATATGTAAGTCCAGCTCCGACGAAACCTACTTGCGCAGTTGCTTCTAGCACGTTTTCGTTCGTTTTGGAAAGTCTCTGCAAAGGCTCTTTGGAGTCCGAGACTGACAGGTGTGATATAAGATACCTCAGCCCAATCCACGAAACCACGATAATCCGTCTCTTCGACAATAGCTTGCGTTTGTGAACTGATTCGCCGTTCTTCGATGTCTTTTTTCAAGTCATCAAGCTACACGTGGATTCGAGCGGGGATCAAGCAAGCTGCGAGGTGGGAGCTTACATGGCTTTGCAAATGCTGAGACTGCTCGAGTAGCGACAGAAATTCTGTAATTTGAAGCTGGAAAATTTAGACGGATGCACTCAGCGCTGAGCTTGACGGATTTACATGTTCACTATGTGCAAGTCTTTGGCTACGCAGTGAAGCAAGCTGTCACAAGCGAGTCAGTTTGGAAAATCTCAGGTAGTACGTAACATTTACTGATCTTACCATAGCTCTACACCCCTTCATCTCTTTCTCCATCTCGTTCAACTCTTTATCACATTCTTTCGTGTAGCGATTCTGGATTCTATGGCTTGGTATCAAAATTTCTGTGCGAGGGTGAGCTCACATATAAAGAATCCTCCCCCCTAGCAATGGATGGAAACAAGATACGTATGAGGGCTGCAGACTTTGTAGGTTGATTTCAGTAGCATTGAAGGGAGGGACATACCTTGCGAGGTTTTCCGCACGTGAAGCATTCCAGCGAGCTTGGTGTCCATTTTCGAGAACAAAAACTCGGAACCATCGGAAAACACACACGGAAGACCCTGCCAACGAATAAAAAAGGTCAACGAACCGTTCGTGACCACGACAGGTCAGGGGTTTGCATACATGTCGGACCAACCATTCTATACACCAGAGGAAACGGAGACCGACATAAGCCAGAAAATAGGGAATGAGAGAGGCGCAACGAAAGATGAACAAGATTGACATGAAGCGGTCGAGGGGGAGTCGAGGTCAAACAGGAAGCCGAACAGCCCAGATTATGACCATTCTCTAGAGGCGTGTCGTCAAGAGTGCTTCCACGCACTGCAGTCCGAATCGAGTCCACATTGTCTAGGCATGGACGGAAATTAATGTGACATTGCTACAAGGATGCACCTCATGTAAGCTCGCTTGGACCAAGCAGATAGCAAACCGACAGGTCGTTGTTAGACGGGACGATGTCCCGCCGTGACGGATTCGGTGACAGGAAACGGTGCGATTTCGTCTCGCAAAGTAGGATGACAGACATGAGGACTGCGGCAGGGATGGCTTCTCGTTCCTCATTGCTGCAATGCACCTTTAATAGCAACGGAACAATGGTTCTTGATTTCAGTCAATCTCTACCACCATTTTTGCGGTCCGGCACCACTTATCGCGGTCCGGCCTTCAAACATCGTCACTGGCCGGAGTGAGATGACCTTGATTTGAGCACAAAAAGTGATGCAAACTAGGGAAAGGGATCGCGGTTACGAATTTTGTGCGATTTCGCGATCGTCAGCCGACTAATGAGTGTAGGCATACTCCACTTGCCTGAATGACTGCCATGGTACCCTCTGACTGTAGATCCACCATGTTTCCGCGCATCTCTTGTTCCATTGATTTCGTTTTACGTTGGGCAATTTCACGGTGATTACATCCGTTCCGTGTTCCACATTCGCAGAGATGGTCAAAAATCCGGGTGACTTGGACAGCGTAACATTCTAAGTACGAAAAAACCTACTTGCACTTGCATCTGGCATCTAAAAGACAAACGGAATAACGGCTCTTCTATCCTTGGGGTAATCGGGAAGGGTTCTCAGGTACCACCGGTGACCCTTGTAGGCTCTACCAAACATAACGCACACCTCCGCCGCAAAGAAGATCCACGGGGGATGGACTGAGTCCACAAGTGCGGTCAACGACGACATGTCTGGTAGTGGCGCTGCCGCAAGCGCAAATCCGAACCACTCGATCCACTCGCAGAGGTAGTTGGGGAATGAAACGAATGTGTAGAGGTATCCGTGGGGAACCCCATAGTGCTCACGTGGCTGCTTTTTGTGGGGAGAGGATGAGGGGGACTTGGCTCGGGCTTTGCCCTTTGCCCTAGCGCTGCGTCGGATGTCGAGGAGGATCTCGTCGTGGAGGATGTTTCCGATAAAACCCGTTGCCCAGAGCGCAATGCCTACCCAGAATCGGGGACGCAGCAAGAGGGGGCTGGAGGCGGCGAAAAAGGCGGATGCTATGGGGGAGCGGAGGTAGGTCCCGAGGAGGGTGCCGTTGACGGTGTTGAAGAAGATGCCAAAGAGAACGACCATCAGGTGAGCCTTGGAGCGAGAAGGAGTACGAAGAGGAGAGAGGAGGGCACGGTTGGCGTAGTGTATGAGGAAGAGGACGGCGAAAAAGAGCGGCGCGGGGGTGAGCGGCGCGACGTCTACTGGTGAGGTTGCAAGGGGTGTTCGGACGAGCGCATGCACGAAAGCGATGGGTGCAACTAGTTCCATGACGATCCAGGAGTAGATGCCATGGACGAGCAAGGCGCTGTTGAACGGGCTAAAACGTCCAAATGGTGCATCGATGAGAAAATGAACTGGAGACGAGACGAGAGGTACGACAAAAAATACACGTCTGGTAGCTGAGTTTTGGTCCAAGTCAGCGTCAAAATGCAGCAGAGAGAGGAGGAACAAGACTCGCCGTCGTAGAGCGGATTCATCGCTAGAAAGACTCAACAAAGAGGGACTCGCTGACTAATCAACCATGCCCAAGCTGCGTCTGAAACGGACTCCTGCCGAGGAACGAGAGCGAGCCAGGCGCAAGGCCGCAAAGCGAACTTCGTCTAATTATGACACTATCCGGGAAGAGATGGAGTTCAGGGAAAAGATGTGGGGCGCACTCGAGGACGACGAACGCTTGGATGGAATAAATGATCGCTTCAACGACTACGCACACATTCCCGATAGGTGGTCCCGCGATCCCCATGATGCAGCAGATCCACAGTACATGGACGACGACGAATACGCCGAGTGGATACGGCAAGGCATGTGGAAGTGAGTCGAGCCGTACAATCGCTCGCAATTACACTCATCACATACAGGAAAAAGCATGCCCGAGAGTACGAAGAGCAAGCGAGACGAGACGCTGAAAAGGTTGCTCGGAGAGCGCGCAAAAAGGAAATCAGGGCAGAGACGGCTCGAATAGAGCGGCTTGCTCGAGAACAGCAGGAAAGGCGAGCAAGACAGAGACAGAGACTGCGAGAAGAAGAGTACCGACAGCGATACGAGCAACGTTGGAAAGCCCTTTTGGACCCCCGCTCTCTGGATCATGGACCATTGTTGTTCGACGATATCCCTTGGCCTCTGTTTTCATCCTCCGATACTCCCTTCCGTGTGGAGGACATGACCCCAGAAGCTATCTCCACTTTCCTTTTACCAGTCGCCAATGGCGTGGCCGCCCCAGCCAACAACGACGACGTCTCGAGGCGCAATCGAGACAAGCTCAAAGAGACTTTGTTGCGATTTCATCCAGACAAATTCGAGGGCCGTTTCATGTTTCGCGTTTCGTCGAGCGATAAAGGTGTCGTCAGGGAAGCCGTAGGACAGGTCGCCAGGGTTTTAAACATACTTATGAACGGGCAATCGCGATGATACACTCTGACTCAGCGAGTGGATAGACAGATCCAATGTTTACTGTAAATACCTGGATGGTGCAATCATCGAGCGTAAATGTATGGGTAATCTGTCGGGTGCGGTAAAAAAGTTGTCATCCAAGATCTCGAAGTGTACCCTGTGCTGCGGTAAGTATCATGTATCAATGATCAAACTAAATTCGAGTCGCGTACTAGGAGCGAGAGATCTGCTCAGAGATCATGAAAAAGGGAGGGAAGAATGATGCCGACAGAGCGGGGGATGGGAGGACTAGAACATTAGACCTTCGCCACGATTCAGACGTTCCCGATGGGGGCGAATGAAGGATACCTTTTCAAGGTTGTTGGTTCCATTTAGACAAGTAGGACCACAGGTTGCCAAGCAAGCAGCGCTGAAGCCTGTTACCAGAACCCAACGTACGTGGCATCGTCACACCGGACAGGCAGTGACGGCTGGCGAGACATTCATTCGTATGTGTTTTCTTTCTGCGGCCTGGCAGACGAGCAAGCGCCGATTCGAGGCGTGGGCAAGATGCACTGGTATAAGTATATAAACACGAGCAATGTCACCACAATGCACATGGTAGGAAACACGCCTTACCTGAATCTTGACTTTGACCATTTCCGTGTTATTCTGTGTCGTTGCTGCCTCCCGTGATGGCCACCGGTGTGTCCTCGTGAGAATGAAGTTGTTGTATTCAAACTGATCATCGAACAAGAACATTTGTGGTTCACCCAAATTAACGTTGGTAGGCAATTAGGACCAGTAGCGTTCTCGGCGAACGGCAAGTATCTCGTGAGCGGAGACGATATCGGGGTTCGAGTGTGGCAAATGGAAGTTCAAAGAGTCGTGGCATCGATGGAAGCACTGTTTGTCTTGTGTCTTGCTGTGTCGATGGATGAGAGCTGGATTGCAGCGGGGACGGGCTCTGGCAACGTCTTTATGTGGAACGCAACAACATACAAAAAGGTCTTCAAGTTACGGCAAAGGGGCGATTTCCTGCGAGCCATCACTGCAGTCGACTTTTCGTCAGATTCGTCTTGTCTCGTCTCGTCTTGTGGCCGCGACGTCACAGTCTGGGATGTCTCGCAGGGAATACCCGTACAAACGTTCTCTCTCGACTCGGAAGTCAAAGCAGCGAAATACTCCCCAGACGGCGGTCGAATCGCGACTGCTACCAAGGAGTCTGTTCAAGTCTGGAACAACGACGGACGCTTGCTGGTGAGAATCCCAGTACAAGTGACAGGCTTGTCCTTCAACAATAGAGCTCTTCTCTGGGGGGTCGACAATCACCTCTTTGTAATTTCTAGCAGCACGATCAAGGAATTTGATGCATCCAGCGGGTTAGTGGTCTCGGAATGGCACCATTCGAATGAAAACCCCAGGTCGTGTATAGCCATGCCAAGGCACAGAGGTTTTGCCGCATACTCTGCAGGGCATACCGTCACCTTTTGGGACACGTCGACACGTACCCAACTCTATCTCTTGGAGCAATCTCAGGAGATATCTTCTGTTGCACTCTCTTTAGATGGCCAATTTCTCGCTATTGGTGGATCCAACGGAAAAATAATAATCCGACAGCTACCTACCAAGGTCCCCTGGCAACCTTCGAATTCCCATATGACGCCGTTTCATCACCCATCCCCAAGACATTTCAGAGACTGTTTACCTTCTCCTCATTCTACTGTAAGCACCGTGTATTTTCGAAGTGAATGGGTCGCTTTCTACAGGTGCCAACAAAGGAATTTTCTTGCAGGCACCATTCATGCATATTACCGATACTGCACTCGAGGCGTGGAAACATGACCGACTCACAGACACGGAATCATCATTAACACTGTCAATTTCCGACCCTCTGAACCAAAACCAGAAACATTATGCACTCGCGAACAGAGCCCTTGTGCGATCGCATTTACAGAATTGGAGTCTAGCAATCGATGACGCAGAAAATGTAGGTTCCGATCTCTTTTCTTTGCTCCATTGTACTCACTAAGCAATTCTAGTCGATCAGAACTCGACCATCCGTCATCGGTTACATCGCATTGAGCGTCGCTCTCATCGGAAAGGGACAAAAGGAAGACGGATGTCGGGTATTCGACTTGGCTTTCAGGCACTGCAATCCATCTGATGTCGATGATCTCCTTTTGATCAAGGTGTGTACCTTCTGTGCAGTGGAACCTAGTTGCCTCTCAGCCTCACCCCCTACTTGTGTGGCTCAGGCTGTCGTTTTATCCATGGCTGGAAAGCACAATGAAGCGGTGTCGCGCGTTGGTGACCTCATCGCCAAAGGTCACTCGAACGAAACGCAATATATCGTTCAGGCACGTCGTGCACAACGAACCGATAAGGTGGTGATATAATGCTGACGATTTAGGCAGGCTTACATGTACTATCTCCTGGGAATCACACATTTGGAGAGCAGCGACTACGTAGGTGCGATACATCTGTTCGAGCGCGCGCAAGTACAAACACAATCCCCCGTGAGATTTCACCTCTTTGCCATCTCATTGGTAAGTTCTCGTAATTATTTAGCAACATATGAGCAACGGCCATTGTCTCTCTGACAGATATCCGGTTGGAAATTCGGTGATCTCAGAATCTCGATCCGACGGTCGCTTTGTGAAGCGCGGTATGCAGCAGGTCGCATCGAGGATGCAGCAAATTGTCTTTTAGAGCTGGTCAATACTTCCAACAAACAGGTATACACAGACAGACCATTGACCGAGTGGGTCTCGGGTGAGCTCGTGTCTACCACCTCATTTCCATACACTCAATTTTTCTGTCAGATTTCACACGACGATGTCTGTCGAAGAAAATCCCCTACACCAATTCCTTCGTGCTTGATTCCACCATTCATTCACAGATGTACATGAACCTCCTGAGTGAGTGGACTAAATCAACATTGGCAAGCTCTTTGTGGAAAGACGCCTTAGTCACTGCTGCTGGCGTAAGTTCTATGTTTAGCTTGATCCGTACCTCCTGACGCCTCTCTGTTTGGAGTTCGCGGTTCCTGCATTCGCACTCTACCGGGTTGTATGTGAACATCTCGAGACCGTCAACTGCATAACGGATGCTAGCGAATGTTTCCGTCAAATGTTGGACGGGTTGAGCGAGCAGGAAATTCTACATCAGGAACTAGCAGAATGGGTATCAGGTGTGTAGTCTCAAGAAATGTGCGGGTATACTGGTTGATGCGGCTGTTCTGAGCTAGACTTTAAATCTCGTTGCACGGGAAAGTTAGAGACTCGCGGGGATACTGCATTGAGTGCCGAACAACACGTCGATGCCATTTCCCATTATTCAGCTGCCCTGGCTCTTGATCCGACCATACCCCAACGCCTCTTCACCAAGCGAAGCAAGGCGTATGTAGCCATTGGTTCGTGGGAAGCAGCGATGAATGACGCCCATAAGGTATGTTGCTTTCTCTGACATGATGACTTTCTATCGATAGACCATCATCAGGTGATTGAACTCGATCCGCTGTCCCCATGGGGATACGAGAGAAAGCATGCGGTCTTACACAAGGCGGGCGACTACGAAAATGCAATTCATGCAACGGAGACGATGCTGTCTAAACTGGCGCAGTCATCTGATCCGGGGATTCGCGGTAAGGATGTAGACATAATACTTCATCAACTTACCCTTCTTCCTCCCAGAGCTCCGCCACCAGTACGTAAGCCCAGGAGAAGCAAGAGCAGCCATCCGGGGGGCTGTTCAGCACGCCATTCGTGATTCTCCACGTGTGCTCATTGACACCATGTCTGGTCGCCTTCTTGACAAATCGGCACAGGCGTCTGCATTTGAATCGCTTCCACTTTTCAACAAGCTGATCTCCTCCATGACGACCAACATCAGCCACGATCAGATCAAGCATGACGTGGCGCAGTACTATCAATACGCGATGTTCTCGCACAAGTGGGAGGATGATGAACCTCTGTTCGACAAAGTCATAGACACCGTGGTCTATGATCTCGAGGAAACACCTACCAACAACAAGCTTCGAATGTTCTGCAGGATCGTGCGGGATGCTGGGCTGTATTGGGCTTGGAGCGATACATGCTGCATTAATAAAGCCGATCACTTCGTGCTCCAAGAAGCCTTGGTTTCGATGTTCAAGTGGTACCAGGGATCTTCTCTGACACTCGTTCTACTCCTTGGTGTACGCTCTCCATCGCGGCGCGGTGATCTCGTCAAGAGTATCTGGAATTCGCGTGCCTGGACATTCCAGGAATATCACGCGTCGAGGGTGGTCCGATTCTACAACGAGGACTGGACACTTTACTTGGACTTAGACATTCACAACCACAAGGAATCACCTGAGATCCTATCAGAGATGGAGGAGGCGACGGGTGTTTCGACGCGAGCCCTGGTGGCACTTCAACCTGGGTTAGATGACATACGACAAAAGCTGTGCCTAGCATCAGCACGACAGACGACTCTTGTCGAAGACGCAGCATACTCCTTGCTTGGGATATTTTCCATCTCCCTCCCAGTTGTATATGGCGAAGGGGATCAGGCACTTGGGCGACTTCTGTCACAATTGCTGACGAACTCCGGGGACTCAAGCATTCTTGCTTGGACGGGGAAATCTGGGAGCTTCAACAGTTGTCTCCCAGCCGAACTCATAGTGTTCCACCAGTTGGCACCCCCACATGTCCCACTCGCGGCCACGAGCATTGAAATGGAGAAGTTCACCTTGGGATTGTTTCCCACCTTGCTTAATCCAAGCTCTGTCACGATGTTATATGACCGACTCAAGGACCTCCCCATACCGTTGTTCGTTGGAAAGCGGATGAAACTTCCATGCATCGTTTTCAAACTGGGGCCATTGTCTGCTTCTCGTAGCAGATCAGAACGAGTATTTCGGGCACAGACAGGTGCACTCGGTGTTGTGGAGATTAAAACAGAGGAGGATCTGTTGCTATTTAATTCTCTATACCTCGTTCATCCATGGATTGACTTTCTACTGGACCAACAACCAGTGGGAAGTGTACCCGGAACGATACCAGGAGAAACTGTAGACGACGAGTCCTCTACGATTGGCGATTTCCCTTCATTCCCTGGTCCTTCCGAAGCAACCTTGGCCACGCCACAAGCACGCACAGTGCGGGTTGCTTCCCGGTTCGCGCTGTCGTTTGGTGGATTGACAAGCACGCGCCGTCGACATGCGGTATATCTCGAATCCCCTCCAGACACGCCACTTCCAAAACACACTTCATATACAGAATCTCTTCAGCCCCCATCAACTCTGAAGCAAAGTGACAAACAAATTCGTTCCCTCCAAGCCGTTGCACGACTGAGACAACCTTTTGGTGCTTTGTTACTGACACCAACGCCGGGCAAAGTGGCAGCATACAGGAGGGTCGCTACGGAGAGTTTGATCATGGTCCGGATAGAGGAGATCACGTCGGT
Organism: Xanthoconium separans; assembly: GCA_038089695.1. NCBI lineage: Eukaryota > Fungi > Basidiomycota > Agaricomycetes > Boletales > Boletaceae > Xanthoconium > Xanthoconium separans. The sequence continues at coordinate 12,500 of JBBPLG010000423.1, read as the reverse complement.
GATATTGGACAAGCTGATTGACAGCGTACGCGTGCTGGATGTGCTTTAACTATGATCATATAGTGTACCTTCTAATGATGGTCATTCACTTGCCCACTATTGCAATGATCGTTTAATGGATGCGTTTTTCGTTCTGAACTCTTGGTCGCAGAATTTCTCTGAAACAGCAAGGAAGCGCATGGTATGCCAAAGCGTTTAGCTTCAAGTTGTATGCCGTGATGACAACTAGTTGACTTCATACTAAGGTAGTTTGCAATCTGGCGATACACCGCCTGGATGGAGTAATGATGCTTTTCTATCGGAAACTCTGAGACACAGTTGAAGCGAGCGCCGAGGAGAGCTCCATGTCTCCGAACACGATGCTGGTGAGATAGTGCAGCACTGATGCTCAGGATAGTTGAGCTAGAGCACCTCCCGTTCATCGAAATCAATCTGTATCGGTCAAATCGATTGAACACCCATGAATGTAAGTTGTTGAAGTAGTAAGCATACGTGCCAACAACCAGAAAGGGCCCTATTCCACTGTAAGCTTGTTGCTCAGTTACTTACCGTTCACTGAAGTTACCAACACGGTGCTCGAACTCGTGGAGACAAGACCGACTCAAAGACTCGGAGGCCGAAGCTTCATGGACGGAGACACTCGATAATTCAGGGCACTTGAGCCATTTTGCATTCGCCAAAACAGAGCATTCATACGAGCAAATATACGAGACTGGGAACAAGCATCGACGGTTTCCCACTGAACAGCAGGTACCAGTGCCAGTGCCATTGGTTGAACGTTTGAACAGGCGCCAGGAACACTGCGAGGCATGTTTATGGGTGAAAAAGGTACACACCAAGCACAGCTTGCCATTTGAAGTTGTGATCGTTTACCTAGCGTCGCTGAGGAATCCGTCTACGAGAAATGGGCCCGGGTGCGTTCTGATGAACTTGCGTCGTGTTTAAGTAAACTAATTATTTGGCAAGTCCGTTCCCCGTCTGTCGAAATCGACGTCCGTAACCGGCTATGGGTGATATGTTTCTCAGCGAACGGCGAATACCTCGTGAGTGGAGACGACGATGGTGCCCGAGTCTGGCGAGTGGAAGACGGAGAGCAAGTAGCATCAATGAAAGCGCCGTATGTCTGGCGTCTCGCTTTGTCCAACGACGGAAGATGGATCGCAGCGGGGACTTGGTCGGGGGAGGTGTTCATGTGGAATGCTCTGACCTTCGAACAAGTCTTCAAGTACGAGAATGATGGTCATGATGCGGAGCTTTCCCAAGTGGGCATCAGCGCAGTCGATTTTTCGCCAAACTCGACGAGATTTGTGTCGTCGGTCAGTGGTACAGCTGCTGTCTGGGATGTTGGTACCCGCAGACAAGTACAGACGATCCAACACTGGGCCAAGGTGATAGCAGCGATATACTCGCCACAGAGCGATCGAATCGCGACAGCCACACAAGAGTCTGTCCATGTCTGGGACGACCAAGACGGCCATTTGCTCGTGGATATCCCAGTACAAGTGACCCCCTACAACAGATCTCTCTTTTGGTTCCGTGACCATCTCTTTGTCCTATCCGATAACTCGGTCAAGCAATTTGAAGCCTCCACTGGGTCAGCAGTCTTGGAGTGGTCATTCCCGAATCCCGCTTTGCATCCCTTCATCTCTCTGTCGCACCATCGAGAATTCATTGCATATTGTACCAACAGTCGTATCACGTTTTGGGACACATCGACACACACCCAATACGGTTTCATTGACCATTCGCAAGACATATTTTCCATTGCACTCTCTCCGGACGACCGATTCATCGCAATCGGTGGATTCAATGGAAGGGTCGTTATCCAAGATCTTCAAGAGGGTTTACCTTCATCCTTTTGTTATAGCAACGTAAGCATGGCGTATAGTTAGATTGAATGGAATATCATTCCTTCGACCTTTATCCAACGAGGAAAACTCATCGCTTTGTTTTTTTAGACACCGTTTATTGACATCGATGACACTGTACTTGACTCTTGGAAACGGGATCAACTCGCAGAGGCTGAAATGTCGTTGACAGAAATAATTTCCAGCTCTACCTACTTGAACCATCATGCATTCGCAAACAGAGCACTCGTGCGGTCACAGTTGAAGGATTGGGGCCCAGCGATCGACGATGCTGAAACCGTGCGTCCTGATTTACTCCCGTTGTCTGATGTTCATGCTGAACGACTCGAAGTCCATCAAGATACAACCATCTGTCATCGGCTACATTGCAAAGAGTGTCGCACTCGTCGGAAATGGAGAAACAGAGGATGGTTGTCATGTCTTTGGCCTTGCATTCAAGCACTGCGATCCGAATGACGTGGATCATCTCCGTTTGATCAAAGTATGAATTCATTGGTTAATATTAAGTTTGGTCTTCACCAGTTGCTCATGTTCAGGCTGTCATTCTGTTCTTGGCGGGAAAGCATCATGAAGCGCTATCTCATGTCGACGATCTCATTTCTACTGGAAACTTGCATTTAATATATTATGTGATTCAGGCATGTAGATAAGATGCTTCTACACAGTGACATTATCGCTGACAGCAACCGTAGGCATATATGCATCTGGTGCTCGGAAACTCGCATGTAGAGAGTAACAACTTGACGAGTGCAATACGTTCGTTTGAGAGTGCAGTCCAAATGCGATACCGAGTGAGGTTTCATCCCTTTACCATATCATTGGTAAGTATTGGCGATTTTGCGACATCTGGGCAATGGTCATTGTCTCTGACAGATATCCGGTTGGAAGCTCAATGATCTCGACATCACCATTCGAAAGCGTCTTTGTGAAACCTTGAATGCAGCAGGCCGCACGAACGATGCAGTCGACTGCCTTCTTGAGTTCATGTCTATCTTTGATGAAGAAGTTTACATGAGTCGGCCCTTAACTGAGTGGATTTCCGGTGAGTCCATGTCTATATGTCACCGTCCTTTGAGGCTTATTCCTCAGATTTCGCACAACAATGTCTCTCAAAGCAAATCCCCCAAGACAATACTCCGCACTGCACGCCTGTTGATCCATCGACCCGAGCACGGCTCTTAATGGAATGGACAAAGGCAACATTAATGAGTCGTTCTTGGAGGGATGCATTGGTCTCTGCTACCAGAGCAAGTACTCCTTCTCCATAACATGCCCTATGTGTTTGACAGGCCTGATTTGAAGTTCGTGGTTCCGAAATCTATGGTCTACAGGGCCATATGTGAAGGTCTGCAAGCAATAGACCGCATAATGGACGCTAGCGAGTGTTTCCGTCAGATGTTGGACGAATTCGAGCCGGGAAACGCGGAAGACGAACAAGTAAAATGGGTTATCAGTAGGTGGTGTCCCGTGATGTGTGGCTATCATCGTTGATGTGCATGCTAGACTTCAAATATCGCTGCTCGGAGAAGTTGGAGAACCACGGGGATTCTATAATGAGTGACGGACGGTATACGGATGCTGTTGCCCATTATTCGGCTGCATTGACCGTCAATCCTGGCGCACCGCGTCTCTTTCTCAAGCGAAGCAAAGCGTACTTAGACGGCGGTCATTGGGAGGCTGCGCTGAGCGACGTAGACAAGGTGTGTCACTCTGTGCCATAAAGACTCGACCTTGACTATAGATCATTACCAGGTGATTGAACTTGATCCCTTGTCTCCAAGTGGTTACGGGGCGAGGCATGCAACGTTACACAGAAGAGGAGACTATGAAAATGCAATAAGTGCATTTGAACAGATGCTTTCGGTGATGTTACAGTCTGCTGATCCGAAGATTCGCAGTGAGGGTGTCACTATCACGTTCAAGTTCATCTACTGATAATATCTCGCAGAGCTTCATCACCAGTACATAAATCCAGGAGAGACGAAAAAGGCCATCCGGAGGGCTGTTCAAGACGCCATCCGTGACTCGCCACGTGTTCTGATCAACACCATCTCGGGTCGACTTTTCGACAAATCAGAACAAGCTATGTCATTCGAATCACTCCCGGTCTTCAACAAGTTGATATCCTCCATGATCACTTGTATCGACCATGACACAATCGAGCACGAGGTGACCCAATACTATCACTACGCGATGTTCTCGCACAAGTGGGAAGACAACGAACCTCTGTTCGACGACGTCATACGCACTGTGGTTTATGATCTAAGAGAAACGCCTGCCAACAACAAGCTTCGAACGTTCTGCAATATGGTGCGGGATGCTGGGTTGCGTTGGGCTTGGAGCGATACATGTTGTATTAACAAAGCCGATCACTTTGTGCTCCAAGAGGCCTTGGTTTCGATGTTCAAGTGGTACCGGGGCTCTGCTCTGACACTTGTTCTACTCCTTGGCGTACACTCTCCATCGCGGCGGTGCGATCTCGTAAAGAGCATTTGGAATTCTCGTGTCTGGACATTCCAGGAATATCATGCGTCAAAAGTGGTCCGGTTCTTCAACGAGGATTGGACGCCGTACTTGGATCTCGATATCCCTAATCATAAGGAATCACCAAATATTCTCTCAGAGATGGAAGAGGCAACGGGAATCCCGGCACGAGTACTAATGTCACTCCAGCCTGGATTGGATGACATACGGAAGAAGTTGCGTCTCGCTTCGACCCGTCAGACTACCCTCGTCGAAGACGAGGCATACTCATTGTTCGGGATATTTTCCACGTCTTTGCCAGTCGTTTACGGAGAGGGGAACCAAGCACTTGGACGATTGTTAGCTCAGCTACTGACGAGTTCTGGAGACACGGGTATCCTTGCATGGACAGGCAATTCTGGGAGCTTCAACAGCTGTCTCCCAGACAAGATCATGGCATTCAATCGGCTGCCACCGTTACACATCCCGCTCTCGCTCACGAGCATCGAAATGGAGACTATCATGGCTAGATTGCGTGCAGCCTCACTGAATCTCAACTTGATCACCGAATTGTATGGTAAACTGAATGACCTTCCCGTCCCTTTGTTCGTTGGAAAACGGATGAAACTTCCTTGCATCGTTTTTAAACTCGGGCCATTGTCGGCTTCTCGGACCACGTCGAAGAGAGTTTTTCGTGCACGGACCACCGCGCTTGGGACTGTGGAAATCAAGACAGAGGAGGATCTTTCTCTATTCAATTCTCTATGCCTCGTTCATCCATGGATCGACTTTCTCCTCGACCGACAACCTGTGGGAAGTGTCTGGGATGAGAAGACAGGAGATCAGGTTTCTATAATCAGTGATCTGCCTCCGTTACCTGGTCCTAGCAAAGCCATCTTGGAATCCTCGCAGTCTCGCATCGCGCGGCTGACCTCCCGCTTCAGTCTTTCGTTTGGTGTCCATTCTCGAGATGCAGGATCTCTCTTGCCCCCGTCGACTTTGGAGGACACGGAGAAGCAAATGCTCGCCCTTCGAGCTGTCGCTCGCTTGAGACAACCGTTTGGCGCGCTACTGCTCACGCCGGACCTTGGTAACGTAGCGGCATACAGGCGTGTTGCTGTCGAGAGTCTGACTATGGTTCGAGTGGAGGAGGTCACGCCGACAATCTTGGACAAGCTGGTGGCGAGCGTGCGTGTACTGGATGTACTTTGACGTACGCTGTATTTCTTTCCCTCTGCGATGAATCAGTGCTGGAACGTCCACTACGCTCGCACTGCGTGATAGCCTTGGCAGGAAGGCAGGATACATTCTTACGTTCTCTTTTATATACAAGCTCCATGCGATGCCCTCCAATCTTATTTTGATCTCACGTTTTCCTTCAAGTCAAGTTTTTCCGAGACTGATGCCGTGTGATACTTGTGCTTTGAGGGGACCTTGCAGGCAAGGCGATGGTCTTTCAGGGTGTCGGCCGCTTGCAGTGCATCACGCTGGTGGGACACTCGTAGCTATCCGAAGATCAATGTTCCTTATCCAGTAAATATGGTAACAGGCTCAGCTGACACGCTTCACAGTAAATTCTGAGGTTACTCTCCAGCCGAGGATGTCGCATATATGAGCTTTGACCTCGACCCCTGTTTTAGGACACTTCACGACACATTGACCTTGATGTTAAGTATGATCCACCCGAAAAATTTTATGGAGACGATGGTTGGCGTGGGACTGGGACATCGAGGTCGACGTCCCGAAGCTTACATGCCATTCTAAAAAAACGCCCAAACAGTTGAAAAATAACGAGCATGGGCATGACAACCACCGAAGCGTGATACTGCCGGCCACGCCGAGCGACAGGCACCGCGGTGACAAAGCGTGGAGGCCGCCGCTCCGAGTCTGTTTAAACTGCCCGCATCTCTTTGTGCTGTATCGACTAACTGAGTTCTTGTCTCCGATACGCGACGAAGGGAGCATGGATGCTGCAACCCGACGAAACACGGGTTCATTCGCAGGTTGCCCTAACCTGGATCAGTACTAGTTGTGTCAAAGCCCCATCTTGTCACGTTATTTGGACGTGGATTTCAAGCTTGATCAGCGGTTCTTCGTTCAATGTTTTGAGCCTTTTCGAAACCCAGACACCACTAGTGATATGTTGCAACACGGATGTTCCAACCAACTGGATATCTGTCCTATTCCAGGATTTTGACCTCTGCTATTGCTGGTATAGGCCCATTAAATATCGCAAGCGTAAATGGCGATCTGGCCATGGGATTTTCGCGCAGGCAACACAATATGGAACACGTGCGCCATGTAGTATGACTACGGTGCCTTGTGACCTCATTGTAAATTTTGGATCGCGTTCGCTGACAGACGAGCATCGGGTCTTCTTCGTAGTACTCCTGTATCATGGTTTTCTGGGCCGTCAAATTATGCGGACTATTGATTCCACGATGATTTGGACTCACGCACGCCTATAACTATAACCTTGTTTCCCCAACCAAGATTCTGGCAGCCTTGACGTTCCTGTGAGGGTTTTGACATGGCACTCAGCCTAATTGCCTGCCTGCCGCACCAGCTGTGGCTGTAGAAACCCAACGATCACTGGTCACCATGGATATGGCCTGCATCGTATGCAGAATGGATTGATATCCCGGATCTCACCCTCGAGAGCGGTCAGTAAACCGGCTCGTCCTCGTGGTAGAATTGATCATGTTATCTCATGGTACTATTAGTTAAATGACCGAACGAACACACCAAGGCGTGCAAAGTGTCCGATGGCCGATCTTCATGTACAGTCCGTCTTGGGAGACTCTCGGCGGGACAGACGATTATAGCTCAGTGGAGACCACGAATCTGATTATGGTCATATGGACAATCGGAACACCAAACGTACGCCTACGTACGCATGCGCAGTTTATGGGGCATATTCGTCGGGACCAAATCTTGGGATACGTATCCAGGAATCTCCACCGCGCGAGTGTGAGAGTTCCTCTGAGCAAAAGGATCCAAAGGCAAGCTTGTTATACAGTGGTTCAAGCGAATGACTGATTGATTCGTTGATATATCCGTGACGGTGAGACACCTTCGACCTGGCAAGACAAGCGATTGATGAAGTACCCCTGGTTAGAGAAAACAGGACACGCACGGAGGCTATGATGGTCAGTTTGAGCATCTGCCCTTTGGTGAAGCCCTCCATGTGCCCCCCCCATAATCACCGTTATGACTGTCAGTGTGTGGATAGTAATTGATATTTTTGCCTTGTCTATTTGTGGTGCCTTGAGACCTGTGAGTCGGTGTTGCTGCCAGACGACAACCGGAGTTCAATTGTCGAGCTTCGACCTTGTTGTCGTTCTTCTCGAGAACAACAGCACAGCGCTCCATTTTACCCACACACACATACACACGTCGTGTTCGTCGTCCTGCCTCCTCTGGCATCCAGTACTCTACCAACCCATTTACTCTCATTTTCAAGTCCTCGAGTCTCGCCTAATTTCTTTTAAACATGGCCGACATTGGCACAATTATCGATGACAATTCGACAAGAGCGCTGGCGCCCGCTGCAGTTGGCTCACAGGTAGCCCTCATGTCCATCATTTCGGTAGGTTGGTTACATTTTGCGGTTCGTGCCCATGTCACGGTCTCCCTCTTAGGTAGCAACAGTGGTGGCATTCAACATCCTTCGACCCAAGAACAAGGTATACATCATCGCTTCATTCGTTCGCAACGTCCACCCTCTTGACACGACCACCCTAGGTGATCTACGAACCCAAAGTCAAGTACCACATTGGGGAGAAGTCACCACCCCGAATATCCGACTCCGTCTTTGGATGGCTGCCACCACTTTACCGCACCAAAGAACCAGAACTTGTGGACAAGATTGGTCTCGACGCTGTCACCTTTTTACGTTTTACCCGCATGACCCGGATCATGTTTTCCTCCATCGCGTTGCTCTGCTGCGTTGTCCTCATACCCATCGACATCGTCTACAATATTAAGCACGTCTCCTCCAAAGACCGTGACGCCCTCTCCATCCTCACTATCCGCGACGTTCAAGGATCCTCCCTCTTTGCACACGTCGCCATCTCGTATGCCATCTCCGGCCTCGTCATGTACTTCATCTGGCGGAATTGGACCCAAATGTTGCGTCTACGCCAGGAATGGTTCCGCTCCCCCGAGTACCTCGAGTCGTTTTATGCCCGCACACTCATCATCACCGACGTTCCCAAAAAATACCAGAGCGACGAAGGCATCCGGGCCATCTTTGAGAGCGTTCAAGTGCCATACCCTACGACGTCGGTGCAGATTGGACGTAAAGTTGGACGCCTTCCAGAGCTCATTGAATACCACAACATGGCCGTCCGCGAGCTAGAACAGGTCCTCGTCACATACCTCAGAGGCGGTAGGATCGCCAGAGAGCGTCCCACCATTCGTATCGGAGGGTTCCTTGGCATGGGTGGCATGAAGAAGGATGCGATAGACTTTTATACGTGCGTTTCCTTTTTGGCGAGGTGAATGGCGATCTCACCTGTTGCAGCGCGAAATTGAAACGCACGGAAAATGCCATTGAAGAATACCGCCACGAAATAGATACCCGGAAAGCAGAAAACCACGGGTTCGCGTCCATGGCTACCGTAGCATACGCCCATATCGTTGCAAACATGCTCCGCAACAAACATCCGAAAGGCACCGAGATTGCTTTAGCACCCAATCCGAAAGACATCGTACGTCGTGGTTGCATTTCTCCTCACCTAGCCGCTTCTCATGACGTCACGTTACTCAGATCTGGCAGAATCTGAACAAATCGACTGTCGAGTTGCTTCGGAACAGGTCGATTGGTTTCTTGTTGTTAGTCTTGGTTTGTTTCTTCAATACCATCCCACTTTTTGTCATCTCCATTCTTGCCAACTTGTCTTCGGTACGTTTCTCATCGACTGTCCGTGCTGGATAGGTTTTCCATGACATGCTGTGCACAGATATCCGGATACGTCGGATTCTTGTCAAATTGGTCCCATGCCTCACCCATTTCTTTTGCGTTTGTTTCTGGTGTCTTGCCGCCCGCAGTGTCTGCTTTCTTCGGATTTTTCCTGCCCATCATCATGCGGTGGCTCACGGAGTTCCAGGGTGCTCAGACACGCAGTAGGTAAGGTGTATGATACACTGTCTAAGAGTGCATGATGTTCAACGTGACGTGACAGGCTCGAACGCGCGGTCGTCTCTCGCTATTATGCGTTTTTGGTGATCTCACAACTGGTAATCTTCACTCTGATTGGGGTCTTTTTCAGTGAGTGACTCGTGGAAATTTTTTTTTTGGGCACCGTCTAAAGCGCAACTTTTTTCAGTTGCCGCAGAGCAGGTTATCACAGAGATTGGCCATCATGCCAGTTTCCAGGAGATCATCGACAAATTGCAAAGTAAGGATAACTTAATTTAACAGAAAATTCTGGCTGAGCTGAGCTTACACCATCAGCATTACCCGCCTCCATCAACCAAACGTACATCAACCAAACTTCATACTGGCTCACGTTTTTCCCGTGCGTCGATGACGACCATGGATCGAAGCATACTAACGTGGTCCATTAGTCTACGCGGTTTCCTTGTAATCTTTGACTTGGCCCAGATTTTGAACCTTCTTTGGACCTCGTTCAAGACTCGGTAAGCATCATTACGTTATCCACCTAGAGACTTGACGCTAATGTTCCGTCTTTTCCAGTGTGTTTGGACGTACGCCTCGAGACATTCGTGAGTGGACGCAACCACCTGAATTCCAATATGACATTTACTAGTAAGTCAAATTCTTGTGGACATTTGGAGGTACTCATGACTCCACCCCACGTCAGTTCAAACATTGTATGCCATGGTCCTTGGTTCTTTTGCTCAAGAACTTGTGGCTAATATGACTCATATAGCTCTTCATGGCTACTGTTGCCCTCGTCTTTGCGCCGCTAGCACCTCTGGTATGTCTCGCCGGAGCTGTTGTCTTTTGGCTCTCTTCGTGGGTATACAAGTATCAGTTGATGTTTGTGTTCATCACGCGGGTTGAGACTGGAGGGGTCAGTGTTGTCGTATTTACCCGAGGCATTTCCACTAAGACTAGCCATTTTCCAGCGCCTTTGGAATATAGTCGTCAACAGGCTGCTGGTGTCAGTGGTCCTGATGCAAATGTTGATGATTCTCAGTGAGTTTGGGAAGTTGATTCCCTCGACCTTCACTCTGAGACCACGTGACTTTTAGCGATTGGTCTTCAATACAAATTCAGGTCTTTCCTATGGGTCACGACCGTTCCGCCGATCTTGTTCGTTGCTATTTTCAAGATCTGGTTAAACAAGACATTCTACCACAAGTTCATGTACTACACCCCCTCGGAAACGGAACTGCGTCAAGCCAAAGTCCACTCTTCGCAGGCGGATAACGCTGGACACCGCCTCGAGAAGCGATTCGGCCACCCTGCGCTGCATGCCGAGTTGTTTACGCCGATGCTGCACGCCAAGATGATGCCACTCCTTGCTGACGTGTACAAGGGCAAGATTGGCAACGACAAGGCGCGATTGGAGGAATACGGGGGACAAAGGGTGGATGCTCAGGTCATCGAAGGTGGTCTTCGGATTGCAGGTGTCGATCAACGGGATCTGGAGTACGACCCAGCGCTGTACCGCCGTGACAGAGGCGAGTTGGACTGGGATGCTCGTTCTATTGCCTCCAACGCCATCTTTGGACACAATCGCGTGGACAGCGCCTCTGTCTATCACCAAAAGACACATCATTACGCGGGCTCGATGGCAGGTGGACGAGCGTCGCCTGCGCCGTCTGCGTTTGATCGTTATGCGACCAAGATGAACCCGAGCGCTATTGAGCTCTCACGGCTTGGTGGTTCAAGCGTGGACCACTTGCCACTGCTGAACGATGCTTATGGTCCCGGGGATGTGACAAACCAGGATCCGTTTGGGCCGCTTCCTAGGTATGCGTCGCCGGATGCGATGGTCCGTCCACCGTCGAGATATGCATCCCCGGTGGCTCAGCCGGCGCCGTTGCAATATCCCCCGCAGGCCGGGTCGCAATATTCGCCCGTGGATGGGTACAGAGAAGCGCCACTACACCGACCATATCCATCGAGGGAGAGCTTGACGCAGCACGCTTCCCGCGAATCGCTCTCTCCGAACACCGCTGGACGCAGTGTCTATCGAGGGGGGTATTAACAACTGTTTTTAATGGACTTACTCTTGAAGCGACGTTATAATGCCTGCCATGACAGGGACTTTGATCATATTTCTATAACCTGATTGCATACCTCTCCTGTGATTGCTGTTTACTACGAGTCTCTCGTTTATCCTACCTCACTCTCGTGTACACAAGCATTGGCATTCTAGAGAACATTTCTTTCTTTCATTTTCTTCCTCGCCCTAGGTAGGACTCTACTGACCGACGACTTGACGATACATTACTGGAGAAGATTAAAAGGTCAATGTCAGTGACCGTAAAAGTAACTTGTTTCTTGGTCTTGCTCTATTCTCGAGCTCCAGGCTAACCTCGCGGATCCTCTTTCATGAGTTAACCCTTGCTGGTCCGCCACGCTGTAGTACACCATCTCAAGACTTCATCTTCTTACTCGATTCTTCTTTTCTCATCACAACATCCAGCTCGCTCATGGTCAGAAGCGTTATTAGTTTAAAATTATTATCGTGTCTGCAGCCCTTTATGACTCTCTGAGTGGTGGTTGTGGTATGGGGAAATTTTGAAAAGGTGGCGTCGAATTCGTCCGATATCTTGGATCGAACCGAACTTTTTTTCACATTAGCAAACAACTCGGATCAAACAAGCTGGACATGTCGACGGATCCTCCGAGGACGCGTCTTACGCCCGCCAGTGCCAGTACTGGCGCCACTGTAACACCCCCGACGACACTCGCGACCTCACATGAGATCCGGGATCGTGGGTCGACGTTTGTTGGGTACGTTTACCGTGCACGTACGGTGGACGAGGCCAAGGCAACGGTGGCAATGTTTGCCGGCGGTCGACACCCCGCGGATGCGCTCACTGGAGTTGATGACGAAACCGACGACGAAGTCAGAGGCGCGAGACAGGACAGCGACGTCGAGGGAGAGATCGGACTGTCCTACGCGGGCGGGCCCCACGTGAGTGAGCAGGCCCACATCCAAGCCCAAGCCCATGGGGGCACGCGTA
>JBBPLG010000422.1:0-22398 GCA_038089695.1 Xanthoconium separans | reverse complement strand
ACGTCGACATCGTCTTTGATGATCGCAACATAACCCGCCCAGGTGCGTATTCAAGTTGTCGACCCTCGTTCTTATCGTCTCACCCACGTCCGTCCCCAGCATTCGAGTACGTATACCCACCACTCTCCTCCACGCCAGCTCACCGCCATTACCACCAGAATATGCATCGCACGTCTCTACGGCGGCGGTCCCTCTCTCCACGTGTCTCCCGCGCTCATCCCAACCGCGATCCATCCCCTCACTCCCTCATTTCCCGGACCCGCCTCACCTTCGGACCCTCCGTCCGGCCACCACCCTGCGACGCCCCCCTTCCTTCTCTCCCTCCTCGCAACCTCCATTTACCTTTCTATCCCCTCTCTCGCTTCCCAGGCCCTTGCTCACATCCTCAGCACCGTCGGTCCCTATACCGTCGTCCACTACCTCCGATTCGCGACAGGCTCACCCATCAGTTTTCCCACAGGACCGGATCCCGACGCTGCAGTCGGCCTAGAACACATCGCAGAGATCCTCAACCCTTCCTCCTCCCCTTCTTCCTCGGACACCCGCGATGTCTTGGCAGATAAACTACACGATCTTGACGTACAAAAGGAAGACCCTGCAGAATCCGACTCGGAATCAGAAGCCACCGAATCTCAGAGATTCTCCCCTTCCTTCAACTATGGCGCCGTGTCGGACAAGATCGGTGAAGCGGCCGCATGTTGGCTTGCGAGATGGGGCCCAGACATGCTATTGCACGAGGAAAAAGCCTCCCGGGTGGGCGATTCTCCATTCGCACCAATTCCAACTCAACCCGCAACATCCCGACGCCGTGCAGAGACATTGCCTGCTCGATCATCCTTGGAAGACTCCTCCTCCACCACCCCACATCGCGTTCCCCTCATATGGGCCAGAGGCGGTTTGACATCCGCATGGATACGAGAACTCATCTCATCCGATGCCCTCTTCGTCAAAGGCGAGCGTGAGCGATATGACCTCGCACGCACCGTCGTTGAACTACGAAGACGGGATAGAGTCAATGACGAGGAAGAAAAGGATTGGGAAATCATGTTTCGCGATGGCATCTACTACACGAATATGGTACCACGATTCCAAATCTATCCAGCACGCTTTGCTAACATGTCCCATTAGCTCGTCGAAGATATTATCGCAATCTCACACGACATTTCTCCGATGACCGGCCGCCCGTTTGTACCCATGTCCGTTCTACAGAACGCTCACTGGCAGCAATCTTTGCTTCGCTGCCACATAATAGCGAGACCTCGAAGCAACTCTTCCCCTACTTCTAGCCCATCGCCGGCACGCGAAAAAGAACTAGGAATCTGTTCTAGCACTACAGAAATTCTTTCACGACTTTCCGAATCGCCGAAGCAGCAGTCCACCGCAAACGAAAAGGACAAGGTCTATTATCCAGTCGCTCAAGATTCGTCATTACGTATCGGCGATAGCAATGGGATCGAAGGCGCATCCATGGACCAGTTGTTTGACCTACAGGCCCCTCTGGTGGACCGTAAATCTTCGTTGCGTGTCGCGACTTCGGAATCAAACTTTTTTGGTCTCAAAGCGGAACGAAAGTCTGCCGTCGAGTGTGTCGCAAGCGACCCGACTGGAAAAGTTCGTTGGTCGCCGTATCCTCCATGTCGCTTTGCAGTCGAGTTCTGGGATATCGACTCGCTCAAAGAAAAGTCTCGGTTACATTCACACACGATTTGGTATGCGGGTAACCTGTTCAATGTATACGTTCAAGTCGTCCGCAAGAAGGGGGTCCAACTAGGCATATATCTACACCGTCAGTCGAGCGTCGACCCTGTTCCCGCACCATCCGCACCGGTACAAACTGGTGCTCGGGGCGAGCGCAAGCACAACAGGGTGCCCTCTCTTCCACAGCAAATCCTCTCCTCCTCAGTCTCGTCACCTACTGTCCGTCACTCCCCCTCCATGCAGCCAATTCGGAGTGCAACCCCCAGCTCTCCACCGTCCGCCTCGTCAAACCTTCACACGAACTATCAATCAACCGGAAATGCCATTCCAGCGACAGCCCCTCCGATCTCACCCCCCCAGCCCTACAGAGACCCGCGCTCGTCCGTTTCTGCGTACTTTTCCGTCTCTTGCACCAGCACGACGGGGTCATCTATCACTCGGTTTACAAGCGTGCCTGACGTGTTTTCCGTCAGCCAAAGTTGGGGTTGGAAATCGAGTTCGTTGCGCTCCGAAGAGATGGGCGAGATCGGTGCGGACGGACAACCAGTAAAATCTCCCGTGCCTGCACCCAAGGAGCTCAGTTTGAGAGCGACGGTCGTCTTGGGTGTCGTATGATCTATTTGATGAACGTTTGATGCTTTTGATTTATGTCGTTGCTTTCCTTCTACATTTAATGCTGGCTGATGTTTTCAGCGGCATATCTGCTTTATAATCTCTGACTTCTCGATGTTCACTGCTCAGATTTACCTTATTCGTTTTCTCTTTGATAGTTCTCTTTTTGTGTAGCCAGCGTGACCTTGCACAGGAACTACAGGGCCAGTCTTGATGCATGCGTTCTGTAACACTGCACAACCCTTGTCCCTCTTCCACTGCCCGCAAGTTCGTGTCGTATAAGTATCATACTCATACCCAGGCCTCGAATCCCAAATATCGACAATGTTTCAACCTGATGACCGAGCGCAAGCTAGCGTACCCCTACAGGTTTTGACGCTCGGAAAAGACCATACCGTCTCTTTCTCGGGTACTAGTCAATTCACAGCCAAAGGCGTCTCTGCGTGTGGCCTTGCTGCATTCAACTTTGCCAGAATCGGCTTTCGAATCGAGCAAAGCAAGAATAATCTCGCCGATGTCCTGAACGAACTGAGCAGGAAAGAGGTCATCGAAGTGAGTTTGCCCCATTCAATTGCTCTGACGTGTGTGTGACAACCTTGAATCCAGGAAATCGTGGCCATTTGTGCTGGATGGTCGAGCAATCTGCATCTCGAAGTCGATGACCTCCACGACCTGCCCATCTTTGGCAGATCGCTCAAACTCATGTCTGTCGAGTATGGTCGCCCGGGGCTAAAACACTTTCAGGTTCTTCTCGAGTGCGTTCATCGCACATCTATCGCCATCTGACCACCTATTGATGTCTCCCTCTCAGAAACATGAAAAGGATTGAGAAATCGGCGGTGATAATCATCACGCGTCCACCCGAGATCATTGCATGTTTCAAGTTTTCCAACACGCCCGCCGTGCGCTCAAGCACTGGCACGCCCGACAGCCCACTCTTTGTCGTCTTTGACTCGCACCCTCGTCCTTCGCACCCTCAAGGCGCTGGTCTGTCGTTTAGCACGTCGATAGAACACACGGCGCTGACACTCAGTGACATCTTGCCCGCGATCGACGAGAGCATTTTCGATGGGTCCGACTTTCAGTGGCAAGCACAACTTCTCTCGAATTGCTCGGCACACGTGTATGTAGGCAGACAGCGACGCAAGGACCACGAAGAAGCTCTCGTCCAGTCCAGCTTGACCGTACTCGCTCTGCGCGTGCAGCTCTTGGAGCTCAAAGACAAGAACGAGGCACTCGAGTCAGATAACAGGCGACTCAGATCGGAGGTTCATCGTCTTCGGACTGCTGTAACGCAGGAGCAGATGAGAGCGAGACAGGATGCTTTGTCTGCGATGGAATCCAACAATCGGATGCCTTGGCACTCGGGTGGCTGGATCAGCCAGGCTCTCGCTGGTCCGTCGCGGACGTCTAGCGCAGGCGCGGGTAATGCGCAGGAAGTCGACAAATATAGTCGTTCCGCTGGTACGACGTCCGACCAACGTCGTCGTCCCGCGCGTACATCTCCAGACGTTGGTACCTCTGGAGCGCACAGTATTTTTGCAGATAACCCACCTCCCGTTCCTTCCAAAAGACCACCCACTCACGATGATCTCGACTTGGAATTTCAACACTTTAGCTCAGACGATGAGACAGAATCTGTCGCTCGCAAACTTCAGCGCGAGTTTGAATCCGAGGATCGACGACTCCGCCAAGAGCATGAAGATCTTACCCGATATGTTCAAAACACGTTTCAGTGCAACATATGCATGGACGAGCTGCCCGAGGACGACGTCGCCAGAGTAGAAGATTGCAAGCACACGATGTGTAGGACCTGTCTGAGGGAGTTTGTTGTCTCAAAGATCCAGGAACATCGGTATCCGATATATTGTCCCATGTGCAGCGCTGGCGAGCAGAGCAAAGCTCAACCTGCTGGTAGGCATTCAGTTCTTCCTTGGTCTATGGCGTCCATGTATTTGATTCGCAGTGGTCTCAAGAGTCCTGATCGAACTACTCGGTATCAGCGAAGAGCAATTTGAGATCTTGACCGAGATGGAACTGGCCAAATTCACCATCCAAATCCATTGTCACAAGTAGGTCGTCTGCCCCCTTCTATGATGGGGATCGAGAAAGATGACGTGCGTCCAACAGGTGCCGACGCCCCACCTTCATGGATCGCGAAGACTATACAGAGGCGACTACCCTCAATTGCTCAGACTGTTGTCATGTGTGGTGTAAAAAGTGTGAGCAAACGATCGTCTCCGAAGGGCCAAAACATTCGTGCGACGGGACGTCTGAGCTGGACCATTTGATGCAACAACAGGGGTGGAAACGTTGTCCGAGTACGTGAACCATCGATGTACCCCAAGACTTGGTAATGAACCCACGCACAGATTGTAAGACGCCGGTTCAAAAGGAAACGGGGTGTAACCATATGACGGTGTGTGCGCGTCTTCTCTACTTGCTTCTGTATCATTGATGTCACGTTGGCAGTGCATCGTGCCTGCGTGCAACACACACTTTTGTTACGTCTGTGGTGGCGTGATGGCCCGCTTCATGGCCGGCCAGGCGACTGGTTCGGCACAAGTTTGCAGGTGCTAGCCTCGAGTTGAACAAGCTTGGAACGTACCCTAGGCTACCACGTATCAGCATACCCTAAACTCTGATTGCTCGTTACCCCATGTAAATAATCGTCCTCTCCGTGGTCTGATCTCCAATGTAAATCATTATAGTTGAACTAGATAGGGTACTCTGATCGAGGTAATAGTATATCGCGCCCTCTTTATTGACATGGGTTGCTCAGAGATTCACGCTAATCTACATCATCGAGGTTGGTAGCTGTCTTACTGTCTGAATCGGACACGTTTCATTGTTCTTTAACGCGCTGAGAGCGACGGCCGAGAAAATTGAAAAAAAATAGCTGTCCGACCTCAGAGTGATTTTACCCGGTCAGACTTGATCACGACTCGTCATGGTAGTCCTTACTCGATAGCCATACATCTTGAAGACCTGTTGTCAATAGTAACCTTCCGACATCATAGTATCCAGGATTGAAGTCTATCTTGTCTGGAGGTTACACGTGCTGCGAAGAGTGAATTTTCCCCGTCCAGTTCACCAAGTTAGCAACATCACGTCCATTCGGAACGACACCCGCCGAACGGACCGGCGACCATGTCCACGAGTCACGTAGGAACTACACGCGCCAGAACGCCTCGTCCATGACACCAAAACCACCACGCGCGACGGAATAATCAACCCGTACGCGTACCCTGGTACCACTTTTCAGAGACCTGTCAGTCAAATTTTGAACGGGCGACTATACCAAATCCAGCACCCTGGCTGACGGACATCGTCTATTGTCACAGATTTTTCTGGGAAAGCGGAGCGTCAAGGCATTGAGAGTCGAGTGTGTCGGTACCTCGTTGCCGGGCCATCTGGTGGCGAGTGTTCAACAGAGCCTCTCAGTCTTTAAAGCGTCATGTGTTGGGTCTGAATCCTTCGTACATTGCTGCCCTTGGACCGCATTAATCTATCATGAGTTAACTTCCTGTGCAAGCTCAACGTGGTTTAGTTTGAGTGGGTAAAAACCAGGCGAGTCTCACTGAATTACCCATATTCAGTAATATATGAGTATGAGAGCAACTGCCTACAGTTATGAGGGACTCTACTTGACTTGGAGTCGTGCTTCAAGTGCAGAAGGCGGGACAAAGACAGCGACCGGATGGAAAACCGTGACGACAGAGAAGCTTTGGCTCTTAATACTTGAAAACTCTGCCTGGGTTTTATTAGAACTTCGAAAGAACTGGCCACTGCCTGGCAGTACCACCACCACCCACGAAACCCCGCGCCAGGTTTCCCACTGCAGTTCACGAGTAGAACCAGGATACGGATTGACTTTGGAGAGGCTCATCCACTAGATAGATGAACCTCCTATGTGCTGAAGGAATCAAGGACACTCTGTTGTCAGAGCTTCACAATAGCACTTTTGTTTTTCGGCATAAGTATTTTTCAGACCTCAGTGTCAATATGCTTGGACCCTCGCCCCAAAGCATTTTCTGCGAGCTATAACTTTTCGCTGATCAGCGAAGCTGCTGCAGTGTCAGTACAGGAAAAGGTTAATTTAAGCAGTGTTTGGCCGCGTGCACAGCAGCATTAGCACAGGAAAAGGGGGCCTCGTGTTCCGAAGCGCTAGACTATTACTTGAACCCTCTACGCGTCTACAGCGTTACTAACTCCTCCACTGCCTACTCGTTGTATAACATGACTCGACTGTTTCAATCCGGTGGCCAAGACCAGAGTAATGCGCCCTTGTCCACTCAGGTTCTGACGCTCGGGAAAGACCATATTGTGTCTTTCGCGGGTACTAGTCAATTCAAGGCGCAGGGCGTCTCTGCGTGTGGCCTTGCTGCCTTCAATTTTGCCAGGATTGGTTTTCGAATCGAGCAAAGCAAGAGGAACCTCGCCGATGTCCTGGAGGAACTGAGCACAAAAGATGTTATTGAGGTGTGCCACACATACGCGATCACTGGCATGCACATGTCCCATCCCTGACGACCTTTGAACGTTCTGAACACAGGAAATCGTGGCCATTTGTGCAGGATGGTCGAGTAATCTGCACTTAGAAGTGGACGACATACACGACCTCCCAATCTTTGGTAGATCACTAAAACTCATGTCTGTCGAGTATGGTCGTCCAGGGCCAAGACACTTTCAGATTCTTCTCGAGTGCGTTCATCGCGTATCTGTCGTCATCCATCTCAATGCCCTACTTTCAGAAACATGGAAAAGATTGAAAAATCGGCCGTGATGATCATCACGCGTCCACCCGAGATCATTGCTTGTTTCAAGTTTTCGGACGTGCCCACCGGCCTGCGCTCGAGCGCGGTCGACAGTCCTCTTTTTGTTATCTTTGACTCACACCCTCGTCCCTCGCATCCTCTTGGAGCGGGTCTGTCGTTTAGCACGTCGATAGAGCGCACGGCGCGGACGCTGAGTGACATCTTGCCTACTATGGACGAGAGCATATTTGACTCGTCCGACTTTCAGTGGCAAGCACAGCTCCTGTCGAACTGCTCGGCCCACGTGTATACCTGCAAGCACCGACGCAAGGACCACGAGGAAGCCGTCGTCCAGTCCAGCTTAACCATACTCACCCTGCGCGCACAAATCTCAGGACTGAGGCACGAAAACGAGACGCTCGAGTCTGACAACAGGGACCTCGGGTCAGAAGTTGATCGCCTTCGGACTGCTGTGAGGCAGGAACAGATGAAGGCGAAACAGAATTCTACTTGTTCTTTTGCGATGGCATTTGCGAATCGGATGCTCGGACGTTCCTATGGCTTGATTAGCCATTCTGTCGCTGGTCCTTCACGGACGTCTGGCGCGTATAACCGTTCTACTGATACGCTGTCTACGGCCTCTGATAAATCCCGTCGTCCTACGTGTCCTTCTCCGGGCTTTGGCCCCTCTGGAGCGCAAAGCATCTTTGCAGACAACCCACCTCCCGTTCCTTCCCAAACGCCACCTTCTTATGACGATGTTGTCCCCGAAGACAAGTCGATCAGCGACCCAGACGATCTTTGGATCCAGACGGTGTGCGTCGCTCGGGAACTTCAGAACCAATTTGATTCCGAAGATCGACGACTTCGGAAACAGTATGAAGAGCTCGCGCAGTATGTCCAGTCCACGTTCCAGTGCAGTATATGCATGGACGATCTGCCCGAGGACGACGTAGCCAGATTAGACGACTGCGCACACATGATGTGTAGGTCCTGTTTGAGGGGGTTTGTTGCATCAAAAATTCAAGAGCATCGGTACCCGATATTTTGCCCCATGTGCACCATCGCGGAACGGGGCAAAGCCCAACCAGCTGGTAGGCGTGTTGGTTGGCATTTTCTCGTCTTTGACGTTATGTGGGTTTGTAGTGCTCACGAGACTCTTTATCGAGCAACTGGGCGTCAGCGAAGAGCAGTCTCAAATCCTGACCGAGATGGAGCTGGCTGAATTCACCGTCCAAATCCATTGTCGCGAGTATGCGACACCTCTATTATTTTCATTTTAACGAAAGGATAACGCTCCATCAACAGATGCCGACGCCCTGCCTCTGTGGACCGGGAAGACTACTCGGACGCGGTGAATATTGTGTGTCCTCAACAAGACTGTCACCATGTATGGTGCAAAAAGTGCGACCAGACAATTGTCATTGACGGGCCGAAGCATTCGTGTGACGGGACGTCGGAGTTGGATCATTTGATGAAGGAAAAGGGGTGGAAACATTGTCCGAGTACGTCCATTTCTGTGTCTTTCGAGTGTCGAGCCGCTGACAGATGGGTACAGACTGCTCGACGCCGATTCTGAAAGAATCTGGGTGTCATCACATGACGGTGTGTACTCGCAGTGTGCATGTTCTTTTCGTTGATTCCAGTGCGCAGTGTATCTCGCCCGGGTGCAACACCCACTTTTGCTATGTCTGTGGCGGCATGATTGTTCGATCCGCGCTCAACCACGAGATTGAAGACGCTGTCTCTGTTCACTTTAGCAAGTGTCTACTGTTTGATGTCCCGAATTGAACGATTGTGGTTAGTAGTTGGTCACCTGACTCTTGGTGTTTGAGTTGGATTATCTTGGATCTCGCACAGATGGTTTAGTAATGTGGATAGAGACGCGTTAGTACCTCTATCGGACTTTCCAATTTCTACGTCGGGATCAAGAACTCGAATAAGGGCCTGTTTTGCACTGTACATTTTAAACTATATCTGAAGTTGTTGTTCGCGCTCAAGAATTTGATTGAATCTCTCACTCCAGACTGGGTTTTGATTGACTGACAATGACAAGCCGATGACGTTCCGTGTTCAGTGGCTGTGTCAATATATGGACTGATTTTTTTGTGACCAATCAGCGTGCGAGGGTGGTTTAAAGTCACCCATCCCGTTCCAAAGTCTTCTTTCCTTTCCTTTCAGTCCTCATCATGGCCTCTCTCCTCCGTCACCATTCCTCGTCTGCTCCCGCTCCGTCCATCCCTCCCTCCCTCCTCGCTGATATTCCCATTCCCTCTTTCTTCCTCCCCACCTCCACCCAGGCAACCTGGCTTTACACAACCCTCGCCATAGTCGCCACCCTCCTCGTCCTCGAGCAGTCCGTGTACAGGTACAAGAAAAAGCATCTCCCAGGCGCTACATGGACCATCCCACTCATCGGTAAATTTGCCGATTCCATGAAACCCACCATGGAAAACTACATGGCTCAGTGGAACTCTGGCGCACTCAGTGCCGTTAGCGTGTTCAACATGCGAGTCACATCCCTGCATTCACATCAAACCCTTATTGACGCGTCTTGCACGTAGTTTTATTGTCATGGCATCTTCTAACGAGTATTCCCGTAAGATTTTAAACTCGCCAAACCACGCTGAACCCTGTCTGGTCTACTCTGCAAAATCGGTTCTGATGCCCGATAACTGGTTTGTACTTCTGTTTTGCTTGCGTGCAGATACATCCATGATGTTTGCCACCAGGGTCTTCCTTACTGGTAAAACCCACGTGGAGTACCGAAGGGTCTTAAACACCCTTTTTACCCGCAAGGCCCTTAGGTGCTCGTTTTCCATTCTTGGCACGCTCCATTTTCTCATTGCCCCAAAGCATCTACATTTCTATCCAGGACGCCATTACTCGCAAACATTTGAACCGATGGCTCGCCGACGCTGCTAAGGATCCCTCCCCCAAGGCGATCATGAAGACTGCACGTGAACTTAATATGCAGACATCACTTCGCGTTTTCTGTGGTAGCCACATCCCCGAGGAAGGTGCTGCCGAGATCAGTCAAAAGTACTGGGATATCACTCGTGCCCTTGAGCTCGTCAACTTCCCCATCCCTCTTCCCGGCACCAAAGTTTACAAAGCCATCCAAGCTCGCAAAGCTGCCTTTAAGTGGTTGGAATTGGCCGCCGCGAAGTCCAAGATTGCCATTGCAGAGGGTGCCGAGCCAGAGTGTATGCTCGAGCAGTGGGTTAAAGAGTTGCAGGCTCCTGGTTACAAGGGTCGTAAGGATTTCAGCGACCGCGAGATGGCCATGGTTGTCTTTTCGTTCTTGTTCGCCTCCCAAGATGCAATGAGCAGTGGCTTGATCTATGGCTTCCAGCACCTTGCCGACCACCCTGACATTTTGGCCAAGATTCGCGAGGAACAGTATCGCGTGCGCGGTAATGATGTTGACAAACCTTTGACCTTGGAAATGTTGGACGAGATGCCGTACTTGAGGGCCTTTGTGAAGGAGAGCATGCGCGTCAAGCCTCCTGTCACCATGGTAATTCTTTCTACTGTTTCTACGCCCATGCACTTGACGAATTCATTTTTAGGTTCCTTACAAGACCACTAAGCCGTTCCCAATCACTTCTGATTACACAGTCCCAGCTAGCAGTATGGTGATACCTTCATTCTACAATTCTTTGCACGACCCTCAGGTATACCCCGACCACGAGAACTTGATCCCCGACCGTTGGCTTGATCCCAACAACTCTGCGAACACCAACCCTCAAAACTACCTTGTGTTTGGCAGTGGTCCTCATAAGTGTATCGGTATCGAGTATGCTCTATTGAACATCGCACTTGTTCTTGCCACTGCCAGCGTGCTCTCCAATTGGGAGCACCATCTCACTCCTGAAAGCGAGAAAGTCCAGTACGTCTCGTGTCCTGTGTTAATCAATGTGTGTCCGTTAACTATGCGTGAACAGAATCATTGCAACGCTTTTCCCCAAGGATGGATGTTTACTCAAATTTACCCCTCGTCCAAAGCCTTAGAGCATTTATCCATTGCATCGTGCTAAGACATTTAACTGCATACCAATTAGTTAACCATTACATTAATCTTCAATTAGTGACGATGCCCTCGGAAAATGAATTCATTCATATTGGAGAGCTAGATGATACCACTGCTTGCAAGCCGTTGAGGAGTGTACTTAGAGTTGCTAGACTTGGTTTGGAAGCAAGCTACAACACGTTGATTTATATGAAAATTCGGCTTTCTCCAGCTGGACCAAGCAATCTCGACCTTCACGCTGCCTTGACACGAATGTAAGCAGTATTTCAGCTGCGTTTGCTGGGCTGGACTGATACCCAGTAGCTAACTTGTTAGGTACAAAGTTGGAATCTGGCAACTCCGAACCATCTGATGATGGCAGAGGCAGCAGATCAATTAGGAAGAATCTCAAATCTCACATGCCAACAATCCAATCTAACCTGGTTCCGAAGTATACCTCCCTTTCGCGAATTCATGGTTCCATCTATCGAGTCAGGGAACTGCATATTGGGTCATATACATACTCTGATCATGAGTGCATCCTGCCGATCCCTTGTTTGCTCGTGTCCTACTCCCCGGGACAAAGATCCTTGTACACATATACAATCCCTGTATACCAGCCGATCGGACGTTGTCTCCAACACCCCAACGCAAGCACGCAGAATTTAGAGCTAGTCGTACGAGCCAAAAAAAAAAGCAGCCATCGCCAAGCAAACTGTCTCGAGTTGACGACATCGAGGTATATCATGTATGGCACGGTTGGGCGCTCAAGCTCAAGCTCAAGCCCAAGCGATCCGCTTCGAGGCAGTTCGATACTAAACAGGGCGAGGGCAATGCAGCAGAATGTCTACAGAAGCAACGAGTCATGTGACGTTGCCCTTTCTACTAGTAGAAGTAACACAGTGGGCTCAGTACTCACCACGCAGAAATCCCGTTGCATACCAATTGCGTACCATATCATTCAACACCTCTACTTGTCGCAGATACAAATCCACAAACAGTTCTCCCATAGTGACAAACGCGAACTAAAGAAATAGACCAGCAACGACGACAGCACACACTGCACCAAAGACGCCATGTATGCCAGCCCTCGCACTTACTCCGGCACTATTCGAGCGTGCTGCTGTTAGATTGACGGGAGCAGGGGCGGTGGATGCATTCAAGGACATGTTGACGTTTGGTGCAAAGTAGGTCGGCCCGTTCCCAGCGCCCGTAGCGTTAGTAGGTGCGAGGTACGGGACATACATATCGGGGTTCAAAGCGCCGGGAATCGTCCCTGTAATGTTCAGCAAGGGAAGGTTTTCCGTCGTGAGGTTGTTATTCTGGTACGATGTAGCATTTGCAACAAGTGCAAAGACGTCTGAGAGATCAACGTAGGTCAGGCCAAAAGTTTCGATACGAGGAGATAGCACGTACTAGCAAGGGTCTTGTTAGTATCCTGGCGGCCAAGGTTGCCAAGACCCCAGTTATTCTGGACGGTAGAGAGTCTGATCAAGTCAAATAAGGTGACACCCCGAGTTAAACAAATGGCAACTCTTACATCGAATAGTGGGTATAAAATGTATCATCAGTCGTGTTCCGTTGGCTTTGCGGGACGACACTCCCGAGTAGAAGGCTAAACACCTTGTTGTTGAGAGTGTAGGTTTCGCTCCTGAGGGAAAAGTAAGCAAAAGTTGCATTACCCCAGAAAATCTCATACTCGTCAAACGTCAACAAGATCAGTGTCCTGTCGGTGTTGAAATTGGGTTCATCCAGCAGGGGCCGTAGCCAGTAGTTTAGCCAGTCAGCAGCAAATTCGAGAGTAGTATCGTGTGCGTCGCTGGGATCAAGTTAGCGTGAGACATGGTACGTTTCTGTAACGACCCTACTTTCGGAGGTTAGGCGTGACAAAGATCCATTGAGGAAGGCTATTGTTGCCAACCTGCATTACGTATACGTAGTAAGCAAAATGATTGGTCGGAAAACTAAGCAGTACGTACGTCAACGGCGAAATCATTGAAGTTCCTAATGCGCGGGGCACGCGTCAAATTCAGACTGACTGAATCATAGATGACACATGGGTTGTGCTTGCGCGCATAGTAGGTATAGTTATCGGGGTTTGTATAGTTGTAACCCGGATAGTCATCTGTCGGCATGTTTTCCTGGTAGGTCGCCCAGCTGATATTCTTCTGTTCCAAGAGGTCGATGATCGTAGAGACATTGTTGGGAATGTAAATGAGGGGATCATTCGCGAGTCCGAAAAAGTCGCCTCCGACTGATGCGATGTAGTTGGGCTCACTAGGGTGGGTCACACCGTAGTAGCTGCTGAGAATGATGCCCTGCGTACTCAAATTCTGGAATACAGTATTTGTGATGGCTTGCGTATAGTCGGTATTCTCGAGCCAGATTTGAATGAAGCGGTCAAAAACTGCGCCAGGTACGTCAGGACTGTTGGTGATCGTGCCGTTTGAAGCGCCAGCGTAGAAGGGAGACTGGTTGGTCGGGCTATGGAACGATATTTTCAAATGTGACGGTGTGACAATGCAGTAAGGCTTACGCTGCAGCAGGAGCGGTGAAGGTCGATGCGACTGACGCTGAAACAGACCCTACGGATGCTCCTAGGGCTCCAAAAAGGATGGAGTAATGGATGATCATCATGCTGTTGTCAGACTGCGGTCCAACTTGAAGGTCGTAGTGGAAACAAGCAGGCTCAACCGTTCAATGCACTGCCTTGATATACCCTCTCGGCAGCACACGTGGGCCTCCTCATCGACGACTATCGCCGCCTCCAGGTCCACGTAAAATGCGTTCTGAAACAAAATATTGGTGTGGCAGTTACCAATACCAGTACCATCACATGTGCACGTGATTTGAAAATCGAACGAACGTTCGCTCAGTGTACGTTCCGATGAAGTGCTGGTAGATGCTTGATATTGGGAGTTCGGGTACCAATGTGAATGTCCAGTAGGGATGGATCGCCGGCATTGTCGAATCACGATGCATGATATGTCACGGCCCAGGGGAATCTCTTCGACTGGAAAATGAGAACCATTAATGCCGTCGTGCGGCGGCGTTTTGGGGGAATTGAACCTCTACAACAAACCTTCAGTAGGAGTTTAAACCTTCCTTTGAATTAGACTGCTGTAAGCCTAAATGCAATTCTTGTAAGTATGCTTACATTCAGATGTGAAGTGGGTACTTCGATGGTGATGATGACGGTGGATTCAGTGGGCGGCGTTGCCTTTTCTGGACAATTACACCGACACAGACTCGGAAGCTGATCTGATCCGCCCTTGTCCGACTGATGTAAAAGTTGGAACTTGGGACTGGCTAGCCGAGCAAGAACTGCACACTTTTTGTTGCCATACGAGGTTAGTTCAGGTACTTTACCATTTCTGGGTAGTCCTCCTAGCCGTCCTCCAATCAAAGCTCTTGACGGTCACCAGTTAGAGGCTGCAAATCAAGCGATAACGTGATATACAGTCCTCCAGATCTCGGAGGGCTGGGGTAACCCCGAGACGCGTTTAGCCGTTGGAACACCAAATCAGATTAAAAAATAAGTTCTTTCAGCCACCTGTTTATTTATTTACTGATCGTCATGGTCAATCTGAGCATGCTGCAGCGCGCAAGTACATTACTTTCGATGAGTCCGTCAAATAACTCCATAGTCAAGTTCTACAGAAGGAGAGCACCAGCAAATACAGCACCAACGACCGACACCATAGCATCAACTCGAGCAAACCCGCCGACAGCACTGCTGGTCGTGTTGACTGGCGCCGGTGCGTTGGAAGCATTCAGTCCAAGGTTGGTACCATTCGAAACAAATGTTGTTCCATTTCCACCACCAATTCCATGGATGTTGGGTGCGAGATAAGGGACATAGTACTGGGGGTTCAGCGGGCCTGGAATATTCATGGTAGCATTGAGGTGTGGCAACTGTGATTTGCTGTTGAGGCCGTTGTTCTTGTAACCAGTGACGTTCGCGACAATCTCAAAGACGTCTGAAAAGCAGAATGAAGCGCAGCCATATGCAATCATCATATCATACTCACTGTTCAATGTCTTGTTAGTGTCTTGACGACCGAGGTTACCAAGGTTCCAGTTTGCCTCGACCGTCGAGATACTACAGGGGCTTGAGCACACGATGAAAGTCGATAAGGAAGGCTTACGTAGAGTAGTGCGTATAGAAGTTGTCGTCGGTGGTATTTTTCAGGTTTGGAGGAACAGCTCCACCGAGAAGAATACTGTATACTTGGTTGTTTAATGCGTACGTCTCATTCCTCGCGAAATGACAGTCAGTCCCAAGATCGCTACATATACTTGAAGTGACATACTCATCGAAGGTTATCAAGATCAACGTCCTGGCTGAGTTGAAGTTGGCGTCCTTGAGCAAGGGCATGAGCCAATACTGTAGCCATTGTCCGGCGTAGGCGACATTCGTGTCGTGACCATCGCTAAGGTGTAATCATGTCAGCAGCATGTCTCTGGGTAGCGCATGGAATGATTGCGTACTTCCTAAGGTTAGGGGTGACGAATACCCATTGAGGGATGGTGTTGTTGCCAAGCTTGGTTAAGGTTAGATACAGACAACGAATGTCTCGTAGACATACTTACATCGACAGCAAAGTCGTTGAAGTTCCTGATGCGTGTAGCACGCGTCATGTTCATGCCGACTGAATTGTAAATGACGAGAGGATTGTGCTTGCGAACATAGTATGTGTAATTGTCAGGGTTCGTGTAATTGAAGCCACCGTAGCCATCAGACGGCATGTTCTCTTGATATTCACACCAACTAATGTGCTTTTGCTCCAGGAGGTCCACAACGGTGGAGATATTGGTTGGGATGTATTCCAAGACATCGTTATACAATCCCCAGAAGTCACCTCCACCAGCGGCGAGATAATTGGGCTCGCTCGTGTGCGTCACGCCATAGTAGCTAGTGAGAAGGACACCCTGTGACGAGAGGTTTCGGAAGACCGGATCGGAAGCTGCTTGTTCGTAGTCGGTGTTCTCGAGCCAGATCTGGATGAAGCGATCGAAAGCGGCACCAGGAACCAGAGTGGCATTTTTGAGGGTCCCATTCGACGCGCCAACATAGAAGGGCGATGTGTCAGTTGGCCTGATAGTCCGTCAGATTAATTCATGGCCAAGAAAGTCGAGTGTGATACTCACGCAGCAGCCGGAGCTGTGAATGTAGACGCAACTGCTGCAGAGACAGACTTTGCAAGTGCCCCAAGGACAAGAACAGCAGGAACAGACATGCTGGAAAGTCGCTATGCGATACCACCACGAGATGGGTCAAAAGGCAACAAGCTTTTGGAAGCGTACCGCCGTCTGGCGTATTTATGTGGTCGAAACCCGCCTACAAATGAATGGTGGTTTCTGCACGTTTGCTCTCAGCGAACTCTGAAGATAGACCATCCAATCAAATTTCCCATACATACATCAACCCGGCTTACTGGCACTCTGATTTGAGCTGGACATGGAATTCTCGCTACTTGGAAATTTCTACTAGGTGCTGTTGCTCGTGGGAGGACGATATGAACCACACCTGATTTGTTCTTTGAACACAAACGTGCGTCGGCGTACCTCGCGGTACCTAGAACCCCAACAGGATTTCTCACACGCTCCAGGACTTTGCGTGTTCTATATTTGAGTACCAGAATGGACCTTAAAATGTATCACATCGAAGTGTACCCTCAAAAATGTTGTTGGGGGCCGACGCACTTTGAATGGGAAAACACCATGTGTGCGTGTGTCTGCCATGGAAAAGCCAGTCCCCAGAGACGAGAACGTGACATGGGCCGAGATTTTCATTTTGTTTGCTTGAGCTGTATCCGGGGAATGCATTCAATCCCTTGGATATCTAACACTTGTTGACTTTAGATGACCCATACCAAACTTGAAGGCAATTCGTTTGTAATTTGAGACCCACCGAACTTAGTATTGATCCCGAGTCAGTCAAAGAGAAAACAGTTATATTTGACGTCGTTGTCCGCACGGCCGAAAAGAAACTAACATGTGAAAGGAGGCTTCAGCAACAAGGCGTGCTCTCAGGCTTACCGC
Source organism: Xanthoconium separans (assembly GCA_038089695.1). Classification (NCBI taxonomy): domain Eukaryota; kingdom Fungi; phylum Basidiomycota; class Agaricomycetes; order Boletales; family Boletaceae; genus Xanthoconium; species Xanthoconium separans. The sequence goes on along the minus strand of JBBPLG010000422.1, from coordinate 5,274 downwards.
GTCGCGGTGGTCTATGCGAGGAGTCTAATTAGCTCGTCTTCCAGACAACAAAAGCATATCAGTTACCAGTGACAACGATCCTGTTATACGTTTCCTCGACGTTGCTGAACCTCTCTGCAGGTGTATTCGAATTTCCAAGTGTTGGTGTATAGCTTTCTAAGAAGCGAGGAGTGGGTAGTAGAAGCGTAGCTTCTTGGCTGACCCTATACGGCTCTAGTACGACAGTCACGATGAGTGCGATGGGCCGCGTTACATACAGAGTGTGTATCACTTGCACCCGTTCACATGACGATCATGGTTGAGCGATGAGAAAATGCGCGCCCAGATAGATCGACAATTATGGAAGCGGGCAAAAGTTGGGCAGTGTGATCATGGGTTCCTCACCATATGTGGGGGCATTTCTAAACCATCCAAATTACGGTGACAAGGAAGACCAGATGTCGTTTTCATTCCCAAGGTGGGGATTGAGGCTATATTTAGCAAGGGAAATGTGCACCGGAAATCTTTGCAATCGGCAAGCATGTTCTGCCAGTGAAAACCGTTTTGAAATTCGTCCTCAAGGTGAGAGACTCCAACCATGGCTGGATTGTCCCTCAACGGTAGGCAAAAACCAGGTAGGCTGTATCGGAGCATAGACCGATCCTGGAGTTTGTCAGTTGTTGTCAAGGAAGAGGTCGAGGGCGCAATCCTGATATTCGTATTAATTTGTGGGATGGGACTATTACTAAGGAAAGGCTAGCATAGCAACTTGAGGACGAACGGCGTATATGCCTCCAGGCGACCAGGGACAGATGGCACAGACATTTGCCTAACAGTGTCCATCCATTCGTCTGAGGACGTGAGCGTTCCAGATGGGCACCGTCTAAAGATATCGCCCTGCGCGAATAAATAGAACCTAGACTCAAGAGTTAGGAGGACGTGATCGATGGATCATTTCCATAGTGAACATGTCACGTGAGATTTTCATTCACTTGGAGCTGCCGGCATCGGCCCACAATCGCCTGGTGCAATCCTCTCCGTCATGTCTGCCTGATACATTTACATCCTAGCAGACACGGACGCCTGCTCTTCGTGACAGTACTTCTACGGGTTCTGGCGCGGATTTATGGAATAAAGTGTCTTGCGATGGTTTGTCTCCTGCGTCTCTCATGGCAAGCGCATCGTCATGTTCTTCATAATCACAGGTATTCGTCAACGAAAAAAAGTTTGCATGGTATGCGCAACTTGCTACAGTACTGAATATCATGATTTATCAGCGATATATCCAGCGAAGCTTGCATCAAAGGACATAGATCTTCGTCATGTCACCACACCGAGCGCCCATTGTTCGAGGTGAAGAAGAAGGGACGGCCTGTTTCTCAGTGTCCCAAGTGTCGCGAACTGCGCCAGGCAAAACGTGTACATTCCAAATGCACTTGCGCTCCTCGGCAGCCTGCTGTCGACAAAGTCCCCATCCCCGCTGCGCGTCCTGACAGGAAGCGTGAGATAATTTGTACGAAATCAGTTCAGCACAACACTAACGCAGATCTATTTCGTAGCCCGTCGGTTCATGCCTAGCGTGCCCACTCTACCCAACGGAATTTCAGACGCATTTCAGTCTGTTCCATCGCCTCCTAACGCGAGGCAGAGAGGTGAGAATCGAGTGAGTTTTTTTCAGAATCCTAAGTACATTCATGCAGTGGATTCCCTTTTGAATCCTTGTCACTGTAACGACGTCAGGCAGTGTACATGCAGAAGAACATCCTGTAGAGCCGGACCTAGTTCTCTTGACGGGAGATGTTCAGACTACGGACTACAGACCCTCGCCGAGGCAGCAGCGATGTTCTTCCATGATCGACCGGTGCAGGGCTCTGCATCTGAACACACATCGGATCCACCACCTCGGTCTTGCTGCGGGGACAAGTTACCCAGACGGCCGGATACTCTCTCTTCTGCCCGTCTAGAGCTACCTCCGATTCTTGAACCGATGCTATCGGCTCCTATCCCCAATTTCCCCGCTATCCCACCGCTCAGTACCATCAAATCTATTGCGGGATCTGGTTGTACCTGTGGTCTTAGCTGTACTTGTCCAGGATGTGTCAAACATCGCACTCCTCGCCATGCTGAGAAGCACCACAAGGATTGTGACGAGGGATGTAACCACTGCGTAGATCACACCACTGGTATCGCACTTCCTGATCAGGACGCAACCAGTCGCGATGGAAGCCTAGTGGAAGCCTTCTTTGCGCGCGCGGCTGTGCTTCCCAGTCCACCGCGCAATCGTCGAACAGAGCTGGACCCAGGCGACATCACTGTGTATCCCTGTGACCTTTTCTTGGGATCGTCGACAGAGGGGGATGAACGCGGTGTCGCATTTGGACTCGTTAAAGTTCCCAAACTCGAATGTTGCCGCGGTCGGTGTAGTTGTCCGAGGGATGGATGTCAGTGCGGCCAGTCTTGCGATGGCTGTTGCCGCGATGCCACATCGTAAAACGTTGGGTAACCTTTACCTTTTTTTTTCGACGGTGCACTCTACCTTTTCTTTTTCTTGATGGGCCCGTTTTTTTACGTCTACGCGCCATGAGTCAAACCTGCGGTAAATAGGAATACCCCCAAGTTTTTGACAACCACCACACTCTTCTTGTGTCGTGGCGCCCTACTCGACTCCAGCATTACTCGTCACTACTCGCAACTGTTGTAGCTTCACCCAATTTGTGTGTAAAACGTCATCTATTCTGAATCGACTGCCCTTGCTGCACCGTGACAGCAAACATTATTATCAGACTGTTTGAGAAAAACCTTGACTGCTCACGCAACTTTCAAATTTCATGTGGAGCGGCGTTCAGAGGAAGAGTGATTGACTAATTTCTGCGTTCTCGAGGAGGGAGATCGGTGCGCCCGGATCAATCTCAACTTTAACTTTTGTACCTAATAAGTAACTGGCCGTGGCTGCTGTCAGATGCCAGACAGACAAATTGTCAACTCATACCTCTACTGGCAGGTGGTTGGATCGGTATAGAAGGAGGCACGCGTAGCCATTGGCCATGGTAGGTGCCGACGGATATGGTATCGGTCACATCGCTGGACTTTACTGTGTAGTGTGTCACATGCTCATGCGTTCTTCAGACGTAAACTTCGACATCGAAAACACATATATAGGTACACGAGATATGGATGAGATTTGGGAATTAATTAGTGATCCGTTACAATTAGGGTCCGACTGCGAAAGGAAGCACGAAGCAACATCAAGTCGTTCGACACGAGAGAGCAGACTTGGAATCAAAACAGTTGGGATAAAGTTCCAATGTCATTGATATCATCGAAAGATGAGATCCCCCAAGGATATACTTCAACGAAGGGGCGATAGCCCTGCTAGAACCGCTTCACGTAGCGGAGGTCTGGCGGCAGTATTTCATGATAGTCTAAAACGGGGGAATCAGGTGTCAGCACTTGTTAAATCGTGCAGATGAAACGGCATTCGCCAAACACTGACCGCAATCCTATTAAGTAATTGCTCAATCGCTACCTCGTGCCGCTGGACGTGGAACATCCCGTTTCTGGCACTACCAGCCGCCCGAGTGCGAATCGAGCCCCATTCGCACCCACGGTTGCATTTCTTGATCCTCCCCCATTTCCGCCTGCCACTGGGGAGGACCTTCTGGTTTCAAACGAGAACTGGTCACCCTCGTCGCTCGTTCTTTTGCGGTTGATGCTGGGACGCTTGTTCAACGTCAGAGCGCCAGTTTTGTCTTCCCTGAGAAGTTCGGTAGGGCTGGGGGCGCGCTTTCCTTTCGACGGTGATGATACGCCAGACGAGGATGATGTGGTTCCAATAGTCCCTTCTAAGCTCCAGGTGTTTGGAGGTTGTGTCACGGTGTGCAACGAACGGTTCTTGTGGGGAATAGTGCCTCGATGAAGAAGCTCTGGCCTCGTGGCACCCACATCGGCCCTACTTGCCCATGCTTCTGCCTCACTATCTCCAGACCGTAGCCTATGTCTCCTGACACTCGCTCCAGACTCCCCTTCAGCAGAACTCGAGTCATCGCTTGTCCTGCTGTCTCCCCAGAGTTCGCGTTCCTCGTCCACGATCCTCAAAGCACCTTCGACTATAGCTGCATGAACGAAGACATACTGTCGTAGGCTCTGGCATAAACTCATCCGTTGTTCCCGCATGTCCTGGATGATCGCGCAAACAGGATCTGTAAGCGACGAGATCAGAGGAGGAGACAGGTCTCCATGCAGCTCCCGGGGTAGCTTGTAATCGATGACTGGATAATCGTGCTGGACCTGGTCGGACGAACCAAAAGCTCCGCCAGCAGTTGGAGACTGCGAATCGTCCAAAGGGGTCCCCAGTGTAATTGTTCTCTCTTTACTTTTAGTCTGTCGAGGAGGGAGTGGCGAATTCGAGTTCTTAGCAACATCGTCGCTATGAAACATCTCCGGGGCCTTTAAGACGCTCAGTTCCGTGTTGAGCCGCAGGTTGATTCCCGGCTTGGAAGGAATGACGATTTGCACTCCCTGACTATATCCTTCTGCGTCAGCGCTTTCTCCACTCTCCAACTCCTGGGAAGGGGTCGCTAGATCATCAGAACCTAGAACCGAGCTCGGCAACGACGTGGGACCTTCGGCTGCGTCACTACCAAAGAAGGAAGCGCCTCTCTCTGCCAATCCTTGTGGAAGAATAGGACTCGATGAACGCGGGACAGGCGGTAGCCCAAGCAGCGGTTTGTCGTGGTATGAGCGCACAGTGTCCATCGTGCTCAAGTGGGTGGTTTGAAGCGGTACAGAGACGGGACAGGGCGGCAGGCAGTCGATTTCCATTTCAGAGTTTGAACTTGTATGAAACACTGAGGGCCGATCAACCGGAGCGTTCAACTTGGGCTCGTGTGGAGGGAAGAATGAATCTGTGGATTCGGCAGAAATAGAGGTCACAGAGCTATCCCGTAAACGGACACGTAGCAAGCTTGAACCAAATTGAGAACCCGTACCGGTCCCGGAACCCGAGGTCGAGAGTGATATCGATCCAGATCCTGGCTTCGACACTGATGACGGCGAGAGACGCGCACTGCCACTACCACTGCCACTTCCAGTAGCACTTCCCGCATTGCTCTTCTGTACCACTCTGTTTCCATTCCCACTAACAGCACTTCCGCTGGCATCAGCACTAGCACTCCCGTTGGTAGACTCGTCCGCAGAGTTGAGTGCAGAAGGACCACTGCTGGTTGAAGTACTACCTGGGGACCTCTCCCTACTTGAAGGAGGGAGTAGGGGTGGAGGGGGAGGAGGAAGAGACCC
>JBBPLG010000421.1:0-22413 GCA_038089695.1 Xanthoconium separans | reverse complement strand
GGTTTGAGGGATAAAGTTGGGCTGGGTTTGAAACATTCACGTGATGTACTAAACATACTCAAACAAATGTATTAGGATGCCGCCCTCTTACCCTCCAGCACAAGGATGGGAAGGAGCCTGGTGAAATACACGAAATGTCGGACGACTTGCTCGTCGAATGCCCCATTCATCTCGATGCAGTGTCCATCAACGACGTACTCGTCTTCAAATGCGGTAGATTCATAAATCCGTTTACATTCTACTTTCCTGATACGCCCCACTTCCATAGGACACGGATTTTGTCAGCCATGTCTCGAGGAACACTTTGCTCATGGACAACCAAGTCGTCTCTCATGTCCTACGTGTCGCAAGCCCGTAAAACAAAGAGAGGCTTTCCAACTCTTCCTTACTCCAGCTCGAGCGTCGTCCCAGACTCAAAGTGGCCACCCGACCGCTGAGGCAGCTCACGCTCGTCTGACTAGAGAACTCCGTGAAGCTAAGGCGGCCCATGCGAATTGCTCTGATCAGCGTCTCGAGTTACAACACGAGATAGATGCCCTGCGACAGGATGGCGTGCGCCGCACCCAATCGCTACAACATCTTCGTGATCGATATGACGGACTGCAGACACGACTACGAGCGGAGGCAGAGAATTCTGCGCGTGCGAAGGAAGAAAGTAATCGAATGAGAGAAGAGGTGGCAAAGCTTCAGGTCGAGAATCACAAGACGTCCGTGTTTCTGGCGGAGGCGAGAAGGGACTTGGATGCACAGCTTGAACGAGTAAAACAATTCCAAGGATACATCGACCAATATAAACACAAGGTAGTACTCTGTTTACTACGGCTTCTGATTAACTCACGTCCCGTAGTATAATCTAGAGAAGAAAAAAAGAAAGGCGGTTGAAAATGCCAACATCCAACCGTTACCTAGGAAAGAGGAAGAGTCGTTGATGATAGTCGATGCCAATGCCCCGGACACGCTCCGTCAAGATGGACCTGATTTTGGGTGGCTAGATGAAGCTTGTATAGTGAGGGGTGATCAACTCACTGGCCCAGATGATGAGGATTTAGAGTTCGAGAAGGAGAACGAATATGACGTTTGGGATACTAGAGAAAGACAAAGGGTAAGCCAGAGCGATAAAGTACCAGTGATGATATGTAATGTTCACAATATCTTCAGGAAGCTCAGGCACCGGTTCCACTTCAATTTCCCTCAGACTGGAATCTCGGATTGGAAACGTTTGGCGGACTATCATCTGGGGTTACTCGAAAGCGAAGACAGGCCAGTAAGCCGGCCGGTGGAAGCAAGATTGTCAAGTTGAAGATCCCAAATCCATTAGCTATTGATCAACAGGGCCGTACCAAGGTTGCTGTCGCTCTTGGATCTAGGCAAAAACTCAACTCGAAGAATTGAAAGGTCATTTGTATTACCCTCATCCTATCGTTACATTCATTTCATAAACAAGTACTTGTTATATTGTGCATCATCCAATGTGTAGGACTAGACGGTCGAGCTTTGGTTACTGTGAGTGTCGTCGGACGCACTACGCATCGTGTATAGATGTCTCGGCATAATTATGTGGTCCAGTACTAGGCATATGTCCCGATCCGAGTGTTCCGACGTGACGTTTTGTACTTGACGCCAATGGAGCTTACCCCTCATACCACGCCGTCTGGTACATGAATATGCTCAGAACGTCGCCAGATCCACTGATATATCAAACAGGCTTCCTCTTGCCGTCTATCCATGCCGCACCGCCCTTCTTCACGTGAGATTGTACCATCTTCATAGCAAAGCAACTGGAATGAACGCAACACTAGCGAACAGCCAACTCCCAGCACCCAGACCCTCTTTACTGATCACTGGACCCGACTGATCCTCTCGTACGCACGACACCGTCGACTATTCACCCTTCGCGTCGAAGACGCCGAAGGCCCGGGGAGTGATTGGGACGAAATACTACGCAATGAGCGGATCAATCGTAAGTCGTTTACGCTCGCCGATTCACTCGATCTTTTCAAAATATCCTAGGTCGCGTGCTCCCTTCTTATCTCACCTCGTTGATCACCGAGCTCGTGTCAAAGAACGTGGCCACCTACGAGCCTGCAAAGCAGACACGATCCGTGCTCCTACTCTGGCGACAACCCGAGGAGTGGGCAGAGGCTCTACACGCATGGGTGATTGTCCGCCTGCCTCGCTTTGGATGCGCGCTGACCTGTTTCTTGCAAAAGGCGACCGCATCGGGACAGTTGAACACGATATTGACGTTTTACGAAATAACGGATCCGCCCATCCCATCTCCACTTTCTGGATTGCCCGTTCCGTTGCTGCGTAGAGCGATCAATATTCTTACGCGCTCTGGACGGGCTCAGATCATCGGTGTTGCTGATGGTGAAGGTGTCAGGCTGTTTGCAGGAACGAAATGATAGACTATGTAGACTTGCAGCATGTGTAGTTCAAATGCTTTACGACAATCGGAAAACGCCGAGCAACTACATAGTAGATGAAATTAAAGTTTCAGCCACTAAGCCAACGCCAGCACCAACTCTCGACAGCGACAAGATAACGCTGAGACGACGACGACCATGGCGAGTGCTCTAAACCAATTCGTTCCATTTCTCGCACACTCACCCCGCTCTCACACAGGCCGAGCAAAAGACGACCCCCACCAACCCCATGAAAGAGCTCCGCATCGAAAAGCTCGTCATCAGTACGTCCCTGTCGTCTTTCCTACCCAAGCTCGCATTCACACTTGGTATCACATCCACCCATAGACATTTGCGTCGGCGAATCCGGTGATCGCCTGACTCGTGCCTCCAAAGTCCTCGAACAACTCACCGGCCAAACCCCCGTCACCTCCAAAGCCCGGTACACCGTCCGCACGTTCGGCATCCGTCGAAACGAAAAAATCGCCGTCCACGTCACCATCCGTGGACCGAAAGCCGAAGAGATCCTCGAACGCGGTCTCAAAGTCAAGGAGTACGAGCTCAAACGGAAAAACTTTTCGGACACGGGCAACTTTGGGTTTGGGATTCAGGAACACATCGATCTCGGAGCGCGGTATGACCCTGGTATTGGGATTTTCGGGATGGACTTTTATGTAGTGATGGGGAGACCTGGGATGCGCGTCGCCAGGAGGAAGGAACGCAGAGCTCGGGTTGGATTCCAACACCGTGTTACAAAGGACGACACGATGGCTTGGTTCAAGCAGAGGTTCGACGGTATCATCTTGGTGAGTTTCGAACGATATCGTTTGTGTAATACGTTGGGTTTGACTGAGACCGCGTCCCCCCAGAAATAAATGTATACTTGGTCTTTCTTCCTCAATCAGAGGGGAGCACCACTAAGTCATGGCACCATATGACGTCTATGTGCGACAGCATGCTTTCGACTTCAAAATGCATCCTTTTCCTTCTCGAGATCCCTTGCATATAAGAGTGACATTTCCCGGTCAAGTGACTTTTCATCAACCTCGTCTAATATCGAACAAAGGACGGCCCGATCATACAACAAATTTAAGGTCTTTCTAACACTGATAACATGAATTCATACAAATAGATGCACTAGTTACTTTTAGACGAGATAGCAACCACCCTTACACGCAACGCACGTCACGACGTCCCATGCCACCGCCATCTCAACACCCTCATCGTGAGCGCATCGCCTTGTCTGTCCCCGTCGACTACCATTTTCCCGTCGTCGGAAGAGCCTTTGACGACGATCATGTCGTTGTCAAAGTCAAAGTCGTCCTCGGTGAGGTTCGATCGTAAAACGTGCATGCTAGGTTTGTGACTCGCATCAGCAGAGCATATCGATGGTGTATCGGTCTCCTTTCCCTGGGATTTCCCATCCCGAGACGTCTTAGAATCTGACGGATCTGTCGTAGCACTGCTTGGGGGTGGGTCGGGCCCAAGAAGAGACGACACGGAGGTTTTGGAGGGCGCGTCTGCGGTCGACGTCGATCGACGAGGTCGTGGCGCGTTCTCGCAGGGTGGGCCGAGCACCGAGAGCGTGAAGCGCTCCTTGCCTTCCTGCATGATCTGCGTCACCAGGTACGTTTCTTTCGAGGTTTCGAGCACGACGCCCCTTCGTGGCTCGTCGGCCGAATCCATCTCTACGTCACCGTCGTCTCGGGACACCGCAATCTTCCGACGCTTGGCTGGCGGTAAGTTGCATTGCTGAGCAAAGAGAACACTCTGGACCACTTGCGCGTCGTATTTGAACCTGCATATATGCGATCAGTTTAGGTTTGATGGAGTGGGAAAAGAAAAAAAAAACGTACCCAAGCCCTGTTCTGCACTTCCTTCGATCAGGTACACCAAACGAGATCGTCATCGCTTGCATTTTCTTCGCTTCCTCGGCTATCGTTGACAACTCGCTCAAACCAGCCTTCTTCATCTCGGTAAAGTCGACATTAAGCCTTCGCCTTTTGGGAGTATTTGTCACATCCAGGAGTGGGAGAGACGGCGATGAGGGAAGACCAAGAATGTCGGCACGACGTTGGGCATATTCTGCCAACCGCTGCGCGCGGTTCCGGATCCCGCGTCCAGGCGCGACATGCGCGTTTTGCTAAGACGACGAAGCGTTAGCAAGGGTAAGTAGGTGACGAGGAGAACCAACCTCGACGACGTCGACGCCGATGACCTCGAATGCACTCCCATCATGTCCCCATCCCCAACCACAGCTGACGCATCCTCTCCCGTCATCTTCTGCTTCTTCAAAACTCGACATGCGACCGGCGCTATCACCTCTCCCAGCGTTCTCTTCGCCATAAAACGACTCGCCCCATCCACCGATGAAGCGGCTCGCCCAAACACCCCCCGCGTAACCGGGCGGCTGAGGATCGTTGTTCGAGGACATGGACAGAACGGAAGAAGTAGGTGGTTGTGATGGGAGAGGCGTACTGGTGCGCGTGCGAGGGACACTCGCAGTCCCGTTTACATGGCCGTTGGAACTCTGGCCGTTCATGCCCACGCGACTATCGCTCTGCCCACTCTTGACGGCCCCAGATGCCGAAGCTAAAGTAGGCACGAGTGCGAGCACGACCCGGATCGTTCGGCCTTCCTTCTTTGCTCGAGCGATGCCGCTCCATGTCAAGAGACCGGCATGTACTGCACATTGAATGACGTCTGAATCATCCGTGTAGACACGGCGTCGAGAGAATGAGTATATCGAAGGAGTGTATGGGAAAGGTGGCGGTGGAGGTAGGCCACCACCCCACAGACGGAACTTTTGAGGTCTTGCAGGTGGTAGGAAAGATGGGGGAACGAGAACCGTAAGGCGAAGCTCAGTGGGTATCTGACTCACAGTAGACTGTGGCGTAGGTGTGGGAGCCGAGGCACCCGAGCTAGAACCCGCCTCGGCTGCTTTGGGCTCGACTAGTTGGTCCTCCTCGACGACAGGTGTAGGAATCCATTCCGGGAAATAGTAAGGGAAAGGTGTCCGTGGCCAAACATATGTTCCAAGACTGACAAAGGGTTTCTTCTCTCTTTCCTTTCGAGCTTTTGCAAGTTCCTCGGCACTGGGCATCCGTTCAAGCATCTCCAGCCGCTCACGCTCGAGCATCTCCAATCTTTCGCGCTCGAGCAGTTCAAAGCTCTCGCGTTCCAGCCTCACGAGGCGCTCGCGCTCCATGACATCGAGCCCTCCGAGTCTGTCACGCTCGTAGAGATCACCGAGTTCTCGTTGAAGCATCTCGAATCGTTCCCGAGCCTCGAGTCGTTCACGTTCGGCTTCCGTATGCTCTCCCTCACGGTTCGTGGCGTTCATCGGCTCCCGTTCTCTGTCCATCGGACCGCCTCGCTCCCGTTCCATGAGTTCCAGTCGCTCTCTTTCCCGCTTTTCGACCGACTCCCGGTCAGGTCCCGAGCCAACTGGGGGACGTTCGTCATGTTCGCGTTCAACCGTCAGTACGTCGACCACCTTTCGATCCTTGTCGCCTTCTCTGTCCCTGGAAGGACCAGCACCGCCTGCGCTAGCGGACGGGTGTCCTCTTTCCCGCTCCCGTTCCCTTTCCATCGCCTCGAGCCGCTCGCGCTCCCTTTCTCTTTCAAATGCCTCCGCTCGTTCCCGTTCTGCCACGTCAAAGGGGTGGGGTCGCATGGGCATGCGTTCACGATCGCCAGGACGTTCCAACACGACTCTTTCGCGCTCCAAAACGACGCGTTCGGGAGGGAGACCGCGTTCTCGGTCATGCATGACACGTTCTCTTTCGTTGATAACCATGCGCTCGCGCTCCAGGAATGCTCTATCCCTCTCCGCCATCCGTTCCCTCTCGATCCTATCGCGTTCAAAGAGGGCACGGTCTCTTTCTGAGGGGGGCATACGATTGCGCTCAAACATTGCTCTCTCTCGTTCGGTGAATACGCGATCTCTGTCCGCGAGTGGGACACGTTCTCCATCCCGTTCTGGCACGGACATGCGTTCGCGGTCTGGAATGGGTATCCTCTCGCGGTATGATCGACGGTCCATCTCGCGTTCGCGCTCTCTCTCCCGTTCCCATGCGAGTTGCCGGTCGCGTTCGCTCATAACCTGAAACTCGCGCTCTCGAGGGTGATCATGCGGAGGTGGAGGAGGGTAGTGTGGTCCAGGAGCACCCGGTCCGGATGTGCCGCTGGGAAGGGGTGGCATGCCGCCTCCGATGTTCATCCCATGGGGAGATGGCATACGAGAATGTGTACGTCGTTCACGGTCTCTCTCTCGTTCGTGTTCGTGACCTCGAGGTAGCATTCCGGGTCCAGTTTCACCTTCGCGGTGTAGTTGGGCAACGCGCTCTCGTTCGCGCTGGATATGTAGATCCCGCTCTCGCATGTCCCGTTCTCGTTGTTGCATCGGCATTCCTTCGACGTCCCTTGACACGAACTCTCTGTCGCGCTCCATCATCCTTTCGCGATCGCGAGCGGAGAACATTTCCCTCTCCCTTTGCATGGCAATGTCTCTCTGAGTTGGTAGTGGGATGTCGCGCTCGCGTTGGGGAGGAAGCATGCCGTGGTCCCTGGGTGCGTCTCTCATCCGTTGACGGTCTCGTTCTCTTAGATAAGCAGCCCGGTCATGATCAGGGTGAAACCCATATTCGGGATCGCGTATTGGTTCCAAGTCTTTCTCTCGAACCAGGTCACGTGAAGGACCACCCATGCTCATCGGCATATCACGCTCTCGAGGTATGTCTCGTTCCCGTTCTCGTTCGCGACCGACGGCCATGTCCCACTCGCGCTCCCGAGGGGGGTCGGGAGGATGGGCCTGGAATTGGCCCTGTCCTGGGAGAAGAGGCTGGCCCTGTCTGTGTGGATGCGCGTGGGGAGGTGGATGTATGCGGTCCCTATCGAGTGGCAGGCGTTCGTGAGGAAGCGGAGGCATTCTGTCTCGTTCATTCGGAGGCGGCATGCGGTCGTGTGGAGGGGGACCAACAGCCATGCGATGGCTTGGGCCTGGAGGCGATTTCTGTACTTGAGCAGGTGCTCGTAGGGGAGGAGGTCCTTGTGCGGGTTGCCGAGAAAGCGGAGACATCCTGTGCATGTGATGTGGAGGGCGGTCGCGCTCATGAGGGGGAGGAAACGGTCTATCATGTGCAGGTGCCAATGGTCGATCGTGTGTGGAAGGGATTTGACGATCATGAGGAGACGTGAGGGAGCGCTCATGGGGAGACGCGAGGGAACGATCACGTGGGGATGGGAGAGTTCTGTCCCTTTCGCGTTCTCTGTCAAAAGGACCACCAACGACACGCTCTCTGGCCGCATGGCGGATAATGTCCATATCTTCTTGTTGACGTTCGCGCTGACGCTGATCCCAATCTTTTTCTCCATCTCTCCCGGACTTGAAGTTGGCGCCAGGGCTGGAGGTAGGGTGAGCAGAGGATGGACCATGCTGCTGGACTTGCGCCTGCGGAGGTCTGGCCATTTCATCTGCAGTGCGTTTATCGAGGATAAGAACGCCGTCGGCGGTCGTCAACAAGGGCTTTGAAGTAGGAGAATGTGCGGCTGCAGAGGGAGGGTGGAATGAGAACACGTGAGGTGTCTGATTGGGAAGACGCACCGATACCGGAAGGGGTTGAGCTACCGCTTGCATGTGCACGCTGTACTACAGGACTGCGGTCTGGAAGAGGGAATCACGCATCAGAAAAAAAAAAGACGCGCGCAAACGCCGAGGGCGAATGGAACGTGAGATGGGGGGGAAGAGATCAGCGCCGGACGGTTGGGGCAGTGTGAGTGCATCATACCTGAGCCGGGCATAGCCGGTTTGATTTGAGCAGGAGGTTGGTGGTGGTGGGACGTGCGGGCATGAAGTGACCCTCCTGGAGCCAAATTGGACACAGCAAGAGGGGAGGACCCCTGACGCGATGGGGCGGGAGGACCCCAGGCAGTGTGTGGGTGCACGTGAGGCGCAGGCGCGGAGGGAGATGGGTGTTGCAAGCTTGCCATTGCGGGTGTAGGATCGATTGGAGGGGGTACGATCTGTGATTGTGAACGAGGGGTGATGCGATGCATCGAGGGAGGGTCTTGTCGAGAGAAGGGGTGGGGAGGGTAGTAAGGGTTGGGCTGCGGGGGATACGGGGCCTGAGAGGCGGGCGGAGGTTGTTGGGGATGTTGGTGGGAGTGTGTGTGCTGAGGCTGGTGCTGAGATTGGGGAGAGACAGAGGCGGAGGAGAGGAGAGATGGCGCTGCTGATTGGGTGGGCGGAGGAGAGTCGTGTTGGAGGGTGGGTGGCCGTCTGCGGTGTTGCGAGGGCGAGTCTTGGAGGAGATCAGAGACGTTCATGTTGGAAACGAAAAAGAAAAGAAAAAGAGAAAATTTAAAAAAGAGGAGGAGAAATGTGGCGAAGGAGGAGGAGGAGAGCGTTCGAAGATGAGAGAGTAAAGAAGAGGAACCAAAAGTGTGAGTAAAAGGAAAGACTACAAGCAAATTCAGGTTCATTTCAATCAGATTCACATCTCACGATCGAGATCTACAAAAACCACGTGGCCAGATCGATCTGGGAGATCACCTAATGACTACCATTGGAACTTGGAAGTACGTTTCATATCTGTTAGACACACAACAAAAAATATAATATGATAATTGCTTGCAATCGTACTCGATAATTCCTATCTTTCTCGTCAGGTCACCATGCATGCTCGACATCCCCACCTTTGCGTAAAACCCCCTGTTATACATCACAACAGCCTGATATGGATAATATTCCCCACACTTTTGGATGACACCAGCGTTTGCATCGCTTCTTTGACGTGTTTGCCGCTTGCTCCGCTACTCTCAAACGTACGCGGATCTCTCCGGACCACAAGTAAACATCGCAACTCGTTGCCCACTCAGCAGACTCATTCGTGGGATTCTTTTTGCCTAGCTAGTCGGCCCAACTCGGAGTTGCCATCTGGTAAGCGGAACACTTCCTCTTATCGCTCACTCACCATGATTGAAACTCCCTTCACAATCTCCATTTCTGACGCTCAACTCACTCTCCTTCAGAGAAAGCTCGAACTCGCCACGTTCCCAGACGAGCTCGAGGAGGCTGATTGGAAGTATGGTGTCCCTCTGACTGATATCAAGAGACTCGCAGAGCGATGGAAGAACGGCTACGACTGGCGCAAGCATGAAAAGGCCCTCAACGACGAGTTCCCCATGTTTACAAGAGACATCGATGTAGTCAACTTTGGAACCCTCAACATTCATTACGTCCACAAAAAGAGCACCGTGGCGAACGCGATTCCCTTGCTCTTTTGCCATGGATGTACGTATGCTCTGTTGAATCCTGTTTCAAAACTCTTCACGGAGCACCCAGGGCCTGGAAGTTTCCTCGAGGTCAGAAAGCTGTTACCTCTATTGATCGCTTCGTCGCCGCACCACCCCAGCTTCCATGTCGTGGCGTTTAGTTTACCCGGATATGGGTTTTCTGAGGGCCCTCGCAAACAAGGATTTGCAAAGGAACAATACGCTGAGGTGTGTTTCATGTCCATCATATGTTCAAACTTTGACACAATTTCTACGGATAGGTTGCCCACAAATTGATGTTGTCTTTGGGTTACGACAAATATGGCAAGTTCATAGCATTCATCTTCTCGTAACAGTGGACTGATCTTATTTTTGGTAGTCACACAAGGCGGAGACTGGGGATATGTTGTACGTCGATGTGATCATCTCGCCCCCTGCCGAGTACTGAACCGTTCCAGGTTACGCGCACCATGGCCATGGAATATGGTGGGAAACATCATAGGGCTTGGCACACAAATATGCCGCTGTGAGTGCCACTATGCATCATTCATTGGAAATTACACGAAACCATATTTTAGCGCCGAACCTCCGTCCCCCTCGAGGACACCATTGTCGTTCCTCTCATTCTTAGTTACACCCTGGACTGAGAAAGAGAAAGCGGGTTTGGAACGTACACAATGGTTCCAGAAACAAGGCAATGGTTATCTTGCACAACAAAGCACTCAACCTCAGACTCTTGGCTATTCGCTGACAGACAGCCCCGTTGGGTTGCTCGCTTGGATTTACGAAAAGCTACGCAATTGGACACATGATTATCCATGGGACGACGACGAAAGTGAGTGACCCATGTGCCGTTCTTACTCATCCCTACTGACCTATGGCAGTCTTGACCTGGATATCCATTTATTGGTTCTCACGTGCTGGCCCGGCTGCCTCTTTAAGGATCTACTTTGAGTTCCTCAAAGGTCAATCAACTTCTCCGATACCATTCGTATATCCGAAGATTCCGATGGGTGTCTCGCTCTTTCCAAAGGAGATCATAGTTTTGCCAAAGGCGTGCGTCCAGCACTTTTATATATCTACTCGCACTTATATACCCATTCCCTTTCTTCTTGCAGTTGGATTCGGCGAGGCAATCGGATCGTGGCTAAATTCGAGCACGACAGCGGAGGACACTTTGCGGCGTTCGAGAAACCTGTCGAGCTCGCAACCGATTTGCGCAAGATGTTTGGAAAGGGAGGAGGTGCCTATGGCGTTGTCCCTGGAAAGGATGGTTATCCCTAAATCATACCAAACTTCCTTTCTTCCTAGGGACGAATGCATGTCGAAGATGTCTATTTGTTGGCTTGTATGTATGGTTTCTTGTTCTTCTTGAATCTAAAGTGCCCCTAGGATCCATATTTATGGTCATCGGTCGAAATGTTCCACTGTCTCAGATGTCATCGTGCGACTGTGGGGTTGCGGATAGTACTTTAGTTGCCGTGCCCTATGTGGGATGGCCCTCGGAGCAGGTTCAACAAGGTTGTCACAAACAAACGTCAATCACGGCGCACGAATCTAAACTCTGCCAGATGTATTTTCCGATCTCATATGTACGTCACTTCTCAGAGCAAGATTCATGATCGTACCCGAGTCCATTGTTCAACGTTCAGCGCTCAATAGATGCGAGCGTCGATCCAGTGTCGGCCCCGCGTGAGTTTGCAATTGATAGGGAATCATCGCTGTCCCGACCAAGGATGCTCGATGCCGGGCTTTCCGATCCCGATCCCATGGAGCCCGCATTGTTGACTTGTGAGTCTAGGTACGACCAGCACTCGAGCTTCGTTATCGTTCACGTCATCATTTTCCGGTAACACGACGGTAGCCACACGTCCGGGTCACCTCGAGTTCGGAACGTGGACTGGACATACAGCGTCCCTCTGGTGAACGGCGCAAACGTTTCACCAGAGAGCTCACCGAACGCTGACGTCCCGATTTCGAATCATTCCTGTGGAAGCGTCGCTGGAGTAAGATCTCTCATGTCATTACGCTATCCCTCTGTGGGCCCGGGACTGCATGGAGTACGGAAACGAAAGGCAGGAAACTAGAAGTAATTTCCGAGTCACGACCGACGGGCTTGCAACATGTACCAGCAAGGATGAGGGGTATGAAGGAGGGTTGAATTGTGCATCATGAGCTAGAAAGGTTCCGCTGGAGACTCGACGTGATCGATTGATCATTGATCGGTCGGACGATATCGGAGTCCTTGGAAGTTGGAACTTCCATGGAAATTGTACTCGTCAGCACTGGATTCAAAGAAACCATCTCGTTCACTTGAAGACGCGTTTATCGCCGTCGAACTAGACGTGCACTATGTAGTACGTAGTACTACCACTGGCAAACAAGTCACGCGAGTCACCGAGCCGTCGTGTTCCGAAACTTTCCTTTGACTTTCCTCTACCTATTCCTTCCGCGTCTGCGTATACACTATATCCCATAGATTTGAGGATAGCGTTCTCGTGAAACTGAAGTCGGCCCGGTCGGAGGCATTTCGGCCGCAGGACATCGACCCACCATGATCTCACACGGCACTTGTAGCAGCGTCGCAAAACACTCAAGCCTGCGAGTGAGAACCTCTGTCTTTCGATAAAAGCAGTTAAGGTCCTTGATGTCAGGCCATGGTAGGCTTGCAAGCGTTGGACCAAAATCGGACACCCCCATTCCAACAGACTACTTTTTTTTGCGACTTTCATCCGGGCCTTTTTCAAGTGACTGACAGTGGAAGGGGTGGTTTCTTGGAAAGTACGTTCCGTCGTTGTTGACATATTTCTGATGCCTATACGGATGCCAGAAGTTGACGCGGAGATGAGTACTTTCGGCGTATACAGAGATCCAAAGAGGGCTGGTTTCCCTTGTTCCTGTCAAGACCTTTCAAATAATAATTACAAGGTTGGTTCAATGTCCTCGACGGGTTGAGTCGAATCAGACCGTCATCCAGGGCCCGGGGGGGAAAAATGTTGAACGGCCTTATCATTTGTCCTTTCAACCTCAACACAACACTTTGGCAGGCTCGTCTCATCTCGGTGTAGGAGAGGTTCTAAACAGATCATCGCCTTCCAAATATGACTTGTACGCAATGGATTTGACGCAAAGCATAACCTGGCTCTTGAATAGTAAATTCAAGGGCACTCAACGGACTGCCGCACACTCCTCATTTTATTCAAATCGGAACTGAACAAAGCCGTTTGTTCCTTCGGCGATGAGCGTTGGACCAGGGTTAGTGGCTCAAACCAAATTAGATGCAATGTGCTGAAAATTTCTAGGAAATTACGAATTCGTGGCACCAACAGAAGGCCATCTTTTGATTATCCTTGTTCGTCCGTCACATGTTGCTCTTACCTTGGTTGTCTATTGGACGTGTGTTGCTTCCTCCCTGCTTCATGTCCGATTACATCTACCGTCGTCAGCAAATCAGTGCCTACCCCATCCGGAATTGGCCAGATTGTCACAATCGGTTCGTTCACAACATATCACTCCCACCCCGTTTTTTTTCCGTGAAAAAGACTGACTAGTGAAGCAACCGCGCTTCTCATGCTTCTGAAATTTCACAGCCTCAATTCTGGTCGAAGGGCATGGTCAAATTTGTGGGCGCGAAACCGTTACACCGGCCACACTTGACTTATCTGTGTCGCCCAGGACACGTGTATGCTATGGTCCGTGCGCCATAATCCTGTGGTTTTAATCCGTGAATCGATCCAGCTTTCTCCTCCAACTCACTCCCCATCGTATTACTGCGGTGAGCTCTCGCGTCGCACTCCTGCTTCAGATGGTAATGGTTCCCAACAGAGGTCTGTAACAATGTCCGACGACTCTGCTTACGCCGCTGCGCCTTTCGATCATGCGAAGGCGGACATCATCTTGCGCTCATCCGACAACATCAATTTCCGCGTCTTCAAACTCTTCCTCTCCCTCGCGTCCCCATTCTTCGAAACCCTCTTCGACATTCCCCAGCCTGCCGAAGAGAGAGATGATCAGGAGGTCAAGGATGGTCTTACTGTCGTTCCTGTCACCGAGGACAGCAAGACTCTCGATGCTCTTCTCCGCTTCTGCTACCCGTGCACCCTGGCGGAAGATCCGAAGATGGAGGTGTTGCAGGATGCTTTGGACGTTTTCGAGGCAGCTAGGAAGTATTCTCTCGATGCGATCGAGAAGAAGACCCGTCAGGCGATTGCCACTCCCAAGCTTCTCGAGGCGGAGCCTCTGCGATGCTTTGTAATCGCGCATCGAGGGCAGTTGCGGGAGGAGACGCTACTCGCTGCGAGATACACGTTGATGGAGCCACTCGTCCCTTCATGGTTCCAGGAGATTGAACTACTCACGGCGACGGATCTACTCTCCTTGCTTACGTACCACAAGAGGTGTGGGGACGCGGTTCATGCGCTCTCACTCGATCTTTCTTGGATCACATCTCACTACGGGAACTCCGAGGCTTGTGCCTGGCTGTCTGGTTATGACTACAACTATGGTAACTGTAGTTGTCGCATGGGGGATCAATCCAAATACAAGCCCTCCTTCTTCAACGTATCACTCCGGTGGTGGCACGACTTTATGGAGGAAACGTTCCAAGCATTGAAAGAGAAGCCGTGCAAGGAAACATTGAAGGCTGTCGCAGAGGGGACGGTGCAAAGCGTGAAAGCGCGAAACTGCAGATCTTGCTCCCCAAGAGTCGCCGAAGGCATGCGTGACTTTGTGGATCTATTTGCGAGGAAAATAGACGAGTCGGTGTCTCAGGTGAGCAATGAAATTTATCTCATCCGGTATAATGTTTTCTTATTTTGATAGATCGAGCTGGAGTTGAGCTTTTAGTGAAACGAGAGGACTAGAAACAGTAGGAAAGCCGTAAAGGGTGTGTTATCATTAGAATGAGTCGAGTCCAAGTCCGTGTGCTATTAGTACCCATCGTGTGTCCGTGTTTCCGAGTCGTTGTGTAGGCTACTTCAGTGTGGATATAATTGCAAGTGGATCTCTTTGGAACATATGCCTACTCAGTCGTGCAACCGGTTTTCCTCGAGCGCATTTCGAAACTCGATTATGCGTGGTGGCCCCGCAACGTTCAGCTGCAGATTGGGGGCCGAACAAGGCCAGCGGCTGAGCAGGTGAGAAAATGCAAATCTTCCCAAAACTAGGCATAGCACTTCGGTTGAAACTGCGACGAGTCCTAGTTGCTCCGCAACCAGAAAAACATAAATCGGTTGAGTATGGGCAGTCAAGGCAGATTCACTCTCAAGTTCACGAACCCATAGTAGTTGCAGCGGGTGACAAGTTTCATCACAAAAGGCTAGTACGGCGACAAAAACGTGAACGCTACTAGTCTAGCATGTACTTCGACGCTGCAGGGTCACGTCGTAGGGACACAAACGCACGCCTCATTGATTTTTGACTCGTTTCTGGTCGACTTGAACAGTGTCGTTCGTTATTCTGCCGGCCCCGGAAATGACTTGAATCAGTCCTCGGGTGTGATGGTCCATCCGACTTGCTTCCAAGGTACGGTGCTAACCTGTCTCGTGGATTGTTGGTCCTCACTTGTCACTAGAACATGCGCCACCCATCTTCGAGGGACTGGTGAGATAAACAACTTGAATGGTTGGGCCAATGCCAACCTATGATCACATAGACCACCAGCAAAATTCTTTCAGAGATCATAGCAGCTGCTAATCAGAGGTGTGTGTCGTCCTTTTTTCATGCAGGCTTTCTTGGACCATCGTCAAGTCCCAAGATCGCTTCCCGATGTGAGTGGACTAGCCGAAGATCCGTGTGGCCATTGCCAGTGGGACCATCTGGGATCAACACACGAGACCACTCCAATTTGAACTCTTTCTCGGCAATCCCATGACTCAAAGAAGGACTGGTGGGTCATCTTGTCCCGTCGGAACGTACTAGCATCCGTCCTTGCAGCTATTTCTGACTACCTTACCAAGAGAGGCGACCGCGCATCCGGACGGCTCAACGTTATTGCATTGACTTGGCTTGTCGGTGTTCCGAAGAAGACTCACGGAAGACCGTTGGGTTGCTTCCGAGCCAAACGATGCCCAACAAGCTGATGAACCTGGTGTATAAATCATGGTCGCATTTGAGGCCCTCTCCCTCAACCTCTCTCTCAACAAAGTCCAGTGAGCTATCTGTCGTTGTAGTTATGCTTCATTCGATGACCTCGACCGCTAGGTATCTACCTCAATGTCTACAGACTCAACTTATGCTGCTGCGCCTTTCGATCACGCAAAGGCAGATATTATTTTACGCACTTCAGACAACGTCGATTTCCGCGTCTTCAAGCTCTTCCTCTCCCTTGCATCTCCGTTTTTCGAAACTCTTTTCGATATCCCCCAGCCTGCTGATGAAAATAGGGATCAGGAGGTCAAGGACGGTCTCGTCATTATTCCCGTCACAGAGGACAGCAAGACCCTTGATACTCTCCTTCGCTTCTGCTACCCATGCACCCTGGCAGAAGATCCAAAGATGGAGGTGTTGCAGGATGCTTTAGATGTTTTCGAGGCAGCTAGGAAGTATTCTCTCGATGCAATTGAGAAGAAGGCCCGTCAGGTGATTGCGACTCCCAAGCTTCTCGAGGCGGAGCCTCTGCGATGCTTTGCTATCGCGCATCGGGGACGCTTGCGGGAAGAAACACTACTCTCTGCGATATACACGTTGACGCAACCGCTCGTCCCATTGTGGTTCCAAGAAGTTGATTTGATCTCGGCAACGGATCTGCTCTCCCTGCTTACCTACCACAAAAAGTGTGGGGAAGCCGTATATGCATTGAGGCTCGATCTTTCGTGGATCACATCTCATTACGGAAGCTTGCAGGGATGCTCGTGGCTGTCTGGCCAATTCTACAATCAATACGGCAGAGTCTCTGGTAGCTGTGGGTGTCAAAGATCAAATGTAGCGAAGTACATGGTTTTCGATATTTCGCTCCAGTGGTGGGAGAGCTTCATGGAGGAAACTTTCGCGGTGTTGCGAGACAAGCCGTGCAAGGAAACTGTGCAGGCTTCTGCAGAAAAGACAGTGCAAGCTGTGAAAGCACAAAATTGTCAGGGTTGCTCACCAAGGATTACGGACGGTATGCGCGGCTTTGTGGATCTGCTTGCAAAGAAGATAGAAGAGACAGTCTTGCAGGTAAGCTGGACTCGCTTCAGAGATTCCTCACAGAGCCTAACGAATTTCTTGGTAGATCGAGCTGGAGCTGAGCTTTTAATGTGATCTTGCTGGAAACTGTTCGAGTATGCTTAGTCTTATCAAGTGCCATTGTTGTCTTCCAATTTCCAACACCAGACAGCAGTTATCACGTCCATAGTGTGTATTTCTGATCCCTAACCAACTTTACTTGTCACATCTCTAGGCGCGCCAAGCGCCTGGTCTTGATCCATGTTGCCAGGACAATCACCGTTTCTGCCGTCTCGCACCAATGACGACCTTGAGAACGAGAACAGGAAATACTTATAGACATACGGCAAGGTACCCCAATATCTGCATATATTTGTCGGAACGCATGACTGCGGAATAGCACTCGTAGTCCAAAGTAGAGTGATTTCAGGTAGATCATCCACCTGCCGTTACTACTAGCTGAGTAGCTTAGATCTGAGACCATCACGCCATCAAGAATTCCATATGTGCCATAGATACTAGCCGCTGGAACTGACCTCTGCTGTTTGCATGGGCTTCCAGTCCTCACCTTGTATCATCAGATGGGTGGGTCTCTACCCCAGATTGCGAGTTCCCAACTCAATCGCATGTGAGCAGCCAACTACTGTGGGGCAGTGAGCAGAGTCCAGTTCGACTCGTCGAGCCTGAGAATGATGAGATTTCGCGGCGTCGTCGACAAAATACATGCGCTAGTATGGTATGGAAATACATCTCCAGCCTGAGTACGCATCCAGGCTGAACTGGAACGTACTTACATTGCATTGAATGGATGGTAAGACGACCTGGGCTTGATAGCTTGACTCAGCGTTCTGAACGCAGCGACTCCAAGCCCGTCGGAGTCGTCGCGGCATTGCGTCATCACTTTACCAACCACCACCTGGCACCTACACAAACGAACCTCTTCCATATCCGAGTCCTTATATAAACTGCGTAGATTCTCTGAAGCACCTTGCCAGTGGTGCAAATCATGTTTTCCATGGACTATCCAACACAAGAGCCCGACCTGGACAGAGAAAAACATGGTAGATGATCTTCTACCCATCACGCCAACAACAACGGTCAAATTTCAACTGCCACCGTCGACCTGCCTTCGAAATATTCGGTGTCAAGTGATATGCTCGTCCTGGAATAAGAACTTGGCGATTGTAAGTTCAATCTCTCCGTTCCACGCCCATCACTTACGGCTAAGTAGATTGTTTTCGGTACCCAACCACTCCTTGACAGGGGGACTTTCATACGACACTAGCCATCTACTTGCAGGCTAAGTATAGAGTGTTGTCTTCAAAAGATCGTGCAGAATGTTAGAGCGCACTGCCGACACACCGTAGTGCATGCTACAACTCGCGGGAACCTCGTAAAACGGAGTAACCGTCATGACCAGATGAATTTGATGGACGAACCTTGAGTTTAGCAATGCATCATATCAAGGGTATGTGTCTGGGGCATTGTTTGCACTCACTTATGGCGAGATTCGAACAGTTTAGCCTTGCATTCGTGCTCCCGACTAAGACCTTCATAGCCCCTCGCCTCCAGCGAGTCATCGTCACAGTCGTCAAGACATACGAGATGGCCACAAGCCCGCTATCTGTGTGATTTATTTTTTTGTGAGAAGTCTACAAACCACGTGTCGATGCAATCTTGACTTAGTTCTCCATGAAGATTTGAAGCAACCCTACGGAGTGCCGCACAATCTTGCCTATGAGATAAGCCAGGGTCGAGGAGAGAGGTGTTTCCTTCTTCGGATTTGTGGGGTTGGTGAGTGGAAGTTAACTCCAAATTGGACGACCGTTGCGCTGACAGTTGCGTAGGAGTTGGTAGAATTTTGAATTCGCACTGCCTGCCGGAGACCATTCCTTGTTCATCTTCGTTCATCCGTCGCATGTGGCTCTCACCAGGCTCTTCATTGGATATAGGCTCCTTCCTCGTGGCCTCGTGCTTGATAAATTTATCTGCCGCCATAGACAAGCTTTTTTCAGTGGTGAAAGAAGACTGCTTAATCTGTTCTGGTCGAAGGGTCTGCTGCGTCTGGCAGTCCTCCTGACTTTCCGTGGTTGTTGGGACTAAAAGGCAAGTGTGGATATGGGTCCGTGCGTCATGAATGTGGGGTTTTAATCAGAACAGTAGTCCAGCTTTCTCCCTTAACCAGTCCCCCTGCATCACCAGTGAGCCCACACATCGTACTCCTGCTGCAGATAATAACTTTGGTCAACAGGTATCTGTGGAAATGTCCGCCGAGTCTACCTCCGCCGCTGCGCCTTTTGATCATGTGAAGGCGGATATCATCCTACGTTCGTCGGACAACATCGACTTCCGTGTCTTCAAACTCTTCCTATCCCTCGCTTCCCAATTCTTTGAAACCCTCTTCGACATCCCCCAGCCTGCGGAAGAGAATGGGGATCAAGAGGTTAAAGACGGTCTTGTCGTAATTCCTGTCACGGAGGACAGCAAGACTCTAGATTTCCTCCTCCGTTTCTGCTATCCGTGTACCTTGGCGGAGGACCCCAAGCTGGAGGTGCTGAACGATGCTTTGGATGTTTTAGAGGCAGCCAGGAAATATTCCCTTGATGCGATTGAGAAGAAAGCCCGTCAGGCGATCTCCAACCCCAAAATTCTTGAGGCAGACCCTCTGCGATGCTATGCGATCGCACACCGGGGTCTCCTACGGGAGGAAACGTTACTTGCTGCAAGGTTCACCTTAGCGCAGCCGCTCATTCCTTCCTGGTTCCAAGAGATCGAACTACTCTCGGCAACGGATTTCCTGTCCCTGCTTACTTACCACAAGAAGTGTGGGGACGCTGTACATGCGCTGAAATTCGATCTCTCGTGGATCACATTACATTATGGCAGCTCTGAAGCCTGCAACTGGCTTTCTGGGCAGTACTATGACAGATACCGTGGCCAAACCAACTGTGGGTGCGCAGGGTCATCCAGATACAAGATCTTCGACATGTCAACCCAGTGGTGGGAGGACCTTATGGAGGAAACTTTCACAGCGCTGCGAGACAAGCCGTGCAAGGAAACTGTCAAGGAGTTTGTGGACAAGACAGTGCAAACCGTCAGAGCGCGTAACTGTGAAGCTTGCTCCCCGAAGATCGCCGACGCGATGCGCGACTTTTCAGATTTGCTGGTGAGGAAAATCGAAGAGACAGTCTCTCAGGCAAGTTATTCCCATGGCGATTTCTTATGAAGTCTAATGGTTTTCTGATAGATTGAGCTGGAGTTAAGCTTCCAGTAAAATGAACTAGACTCGTCAGGACCGTTGTGGAGGGTTCTCATTAGATGATTTGGACCGTGCATGTTTTGTAAAGATGTGTTTGCATATCGATGTTAACGTTGGATCCGGATTTGTTCAAACTTGAACTTTAAGTTGTGCATTGTGCAGCTCTTCTTCAACTGCACAACATTGGCCAGCTTGGAATCCTCATAGGTCGGCACCGTCAACCTTGATCATCCGAATTGTCCTAAATACTGGGGCTAGGTCGGTGTGTAGATCAACAGTTGAAAGTTGGCCCTGCCACACGCGCATTGGTGTCAATGACGAACATCGTCCAAGCATCGTAACATTGAAAGCGTCCGTAATACTGCAAAATCATCGCACTGATTCTTTGCAGAATCCTTGGCAACCGCCAATCAAAGACGTGGGTCCGAGTCCACTGTCAGCATCGTTCGATCATTGTCTGAATTATGGTCCGAAAAGACCATCAAGGTTTCTCCTGAACGTGAGTATTGGTGAGTGGATTGGCCAAGATCATCCACCAAGCTGTGCCGCATGACTGCTTGGGACTATTGATGGCTACACAAGCCTCTCCTCCGACTTGGGCTCTTTGAGTCACTCAGCCCAGAGATGCGCTCAACGAGGACTGGCGAGTCAATTCGGAACACTATCAAGCATGACTCCCTGGAAGACACTTCTTATCAGTGTACCGCTTCGCAAAGGCAGATATCATCTTGTTCCCCAAGCATTGTCTCTGGTTAGTGTCGTGCGTCATCGGTCTGTAAGGCTAAGGTCAAGTGACGCCATAAACGTCAGCTGTGTGTGAATTTTCCGCCCAGACCACCTCCAGTTCGGAACAATTCAGCGCCCTCTGGTCAACGACGAACTTCGAAATTGGTAATATTGTACATGCTGGCAAACTTTCATCAGAGAGCTCATCGTGGTGGGGGTGATTGTGAGCGCTGATGTCCCAATTTTGGATCATTCCTGTAAAAGCGTCGCTGGAGCACTGTCCTTGTCTTAGCCTTTGCTGTGGGACTGAATGGAGTCCAAAGGAAAAGCAAGAAACTTGAAGTAATTTCACGACCGATGAGTCTGTAAGGTGTACCAGGAAGGGGAAGGAACATGGAGGATGGTTGAATTGTTCATCATGAGTAACAAGAGTTTCGCTGGAGACTCGACATGATCGATTGATCATTGATCGGACGATATCGGTGTCCTTGGAAGTTGGAAGTTGAACGTAACATGGAAGTCATGCTCATTAGCACTGGATTCGAAGCATATTCAGGAAACCACCTCGTTCTGAGACACGTTTGTCATTGACTAGATGTGCATTGAGGTGTGTGGACACCGTGATGGCACTGCCTGAGCTGAAGGTCACATCGGGAGAACACACCAAATGACTCACGCGAGTTGCCGAGCCATCACAGTGCCCTAAAACTTTGCCTGCACCTATTCCTCCTGCGTATTCATGTAGACTATATCCCATAGATTTGAGGATAGTGTTTTCGTGGGACTGAAGTTGACCCGGTCCGACTCGGAGGCATTTCGGCTGCAGGACACCCATCATGATCCAACACGACACTTGATAGCAGCGTCGCAAAACGCTGAAGCTTGTTGGAAACCTCTGTCTTTCAATCGAAGCAGTTAAGGAAGTCCAAGTTGATGTCAGGCCGCGGTGGACTCCTCCATCCCAATAGATTATAGGTGTTGATTTGCAGCTTTCATCCGGGCCTTTTTAAGTGGTTGACAAAGACAGTGGAAGGGTGGTTTTCTGGAAAGCACGTTCCCCCATTGTTAAAATGTTTCTGATGCTATACGGACGCCAGAGTTTAACGCAAAGATGAGCACTTCCGGCGTATACAGAGATCCCAAAGTGGGCTGGTCTCCCGTGTTCCTGCCCTCAAGACTTCGCCAGTCATAATTACAAGGTTCGTTCGTTCAATGTCCTCAATGGGTTGAGTCAGATCGGACCGTTATATCAAGGGTTTGGCCGGGAAAACGTTGAACTGCCCCCCATTTGTCCTTTCGACACAACACTTTGGTAAGTTTGTCCGTCCCATCTTTGGGTAGGTGACATCTCGGCATAGGAGAGGGTTCCAAAGAGATTGTCACCTTCTGAACATGACTTGTACGCAATGGATTTGATGCAAGGCCTAACCTGGTTCTTGAATAGTGAATTCAAAGGCACCCAACGGACTGCCGCAGTCCTCATTTTAATGAAATCGGAACTGAACAAAGCCGTTTGTTCCTTCGGCGATGAGCGTTGGACCAGGGTTGGTGACTCAGAACTCCAAATTAGATGCAGTGTGCTGAAATTTTCCAGGAAATTACGAA
>JBBPLG010000420.1:0-22452 GCA_038089695.1 Xanthoconium separans | reverse complement strand
CCCTAGAAGCCGCAGACGGTTTGGTCATCAAGGTGCCCACTCAACCGACGACCGCCATGGACGTCGATGTTCCAACCCCGGACGCACGAAAGGCGATGCCCAGTTCAGAACCACCACCACCGGATCCGTCCATACGTCCCTCGACCCCCATCGCATATCCTCTCCCCCCACCTCCCCCACTGACGCCACCCATACTTCCCCCCCTTTCCTCGTTGCACGTTCCTCTGTTATCGGAGCCCCCACGTGCCTTTATGGGTCGCGGTACCCCACCTGATCGACGACGACTGATCGAATGGAGCGGCTCTGAACGCCTAGCTCATGGCATGGGTCCTCCGTTGTATCTCTCACCCGTTCCACAACGGCATCCCAGCCCAGACGTGGGCATCGTTGCCATGTCCGTCGACTCGCCCATGCATCCACCACCACTCCAGACGCAGCACACTCACGGCGAATGGACGTCCTTTCTGTACTCGATGCTGGAGGGGGACGGGGTCGGCGTGGGCGTGGGTCCGAATGCAGGCCATGCCTCTGAACCAACGTGGTACGAGCTCGGCTTGGCCTCTGTCCCTCCCGTCGGCGTGCCAGAGCTGCCTCCTGCACGGACAGCGACTCCATCGGTGGACCAACCCGTCGACGACCCGAGCAATAACAGCTCAAGCACGCTCCGTTTTGCGTTGGGATGATGACGCTTGGTTGGCTTTTTTTTACGGGGGGATATATTTATAGAGGTATTATCAATGGATCGTTGGATGCATCGAGCGTGTCCTCCACTCTCTCTCTCTCACTGACAACTCTTTTTTGTTTGTTTGTGTTTTTCACTCTTACTCTGCTGTCGCCGGTCGTCGTCGTCGTCTGCTCGGTTGTTTTTAGGATGATATATCCACCGCATCTGTGTCGTCGTTTGGAAATGACAACTATAATCGATCACCAACTTGCATGTTCCGTCGGGTAGCACATGTACAACCATTTGGTTCCGTCGTGTAGCGATAGGATTTTTTTTGTGTGTTTTGGTGGGTTCGTTCCATGCGTTTTGCACGTGCGGTGAGCGTGTTTTTTCTCGTTGCATCAGTGTATACGTGCAAGAGATAAGTACATACATGCGACGCGTGGTTCGACGTTCCGAAAAGAGGCAAAACAAGGGATTCAGGATTCAGGAACGAGGGGAAGACAAGGCACACCAAAAATAGGAAGAAAAAAAAAACCAACAGAAAGGTGGCGGCGTGGCATCCTGATTGATGTCCAACGTTATAGATAGTTTCCAGGGGTATCAATGGCCCCGGCAGTGCGTCGTCGATGCGTAAGAGTATGCAGTGTCGACTCGATCCTGACGTGCTTGTTCAGCAACCCGCAGTTAAATTTACATAGTGTTTAACAAACCTGCTTGTTCAGCACATGCAGCGCAGCAGCACGTGCACTTCAGTATATTTAGCGTTTTTACCGTAGTGCTTGTTCAGCATGCACGCACTCGATGATGACATGCGCAGCAAGTTTTGGATATGTAACTGAAACTGATCAAACCCCGATATGCATGAACACAATCCGTTGATCGAGCGTGACTTTTTGCTTGTCAACCATTTTCGCAGCCTTGTTGAGCGCGCGTGCGGCCCTTGTTGCGTCCCACCGCGTGTCCTCGTCATTGGCGTTGGCGTCACCGAACAAACAGGTATAAAACGCCTTGACCATGTCCCGCGCCATCCCGTCGTCCACGGCCCACATCGTCCCCACCACGCTTCTATACCCTGAAAACTGCATCGCTGCCGCGAGGTGCACGATTTCGTCGGGCGTGTGGGCGGCACTGAGCGCGGCCGTGTGGCAGGCCGAAAGGAACGCGAATTCGCCAGCGACGGCGGCCACTGGGGTGGTTTCGTTCTGTCGGTGGTCGTCGGTGGTGCTGCGTTGACCTGGGTCGCCGTCGCCGTCGCCGTCACGTTGGTACTCCCCCCTGGCACGCACGATATCCAACACCGTCACCTCCCCATCCCGCATCGCAAACGCCGCGTCAAACGGCCGCTCGACGTTGGGATACCCGTGGCACGCAAGATGCGCCCAACCGTGCGTCGCGAGCGCAGACAGCGCCGCCTCGGCCGTGCTGGCGTCCGCGTCGAGCACCGTCACCCGCGCGTCTCCAGCCTGCGGCGGCAGCAACGACCGCACGAGGGCAAGTTCGGACGAGATGAATTCGAGAGGACGTCCCGCCGCCGAGGCAGGTTGCGCTTGCCCGATAGCGACGAACGCAGGCGGCCCCGCGTCTTTCTTCGTCTTCTGGTATTCCTCCCGACGACGGCGCGCGCGTACCAGCGCCGTCAGCGTCGGCGTGTATGACGACACGTACACGTTGGCCAGGTTCAGCGCGCCTTTGCGGTACGGCCCCGCAGCGTGCACCGGGAGCGTTGTCAGCTTGGACGTCGGACACCACCAGATCCGCGCCCCGCGCGGGGTCGACGACGGGGAGTGTGACAGCGCATCGACGATTGGCCCCACGAGCGTGTCCCAGAGCGTGCGCAGGACTACCGAGACCTCGCGCTCCCGCATTTTTTCTTCGCCGACACGGCCTGTCGTCCGCAGCATGCGGTAGAACCCCGTGGACAGCGTCGTCAGCGCGTCGAGCGAAGTGTCAGGGAGAGGGACGAGCCGCGGCGGAGTATCGTGTAGCACGATGAGCGCATCGCACCGCTGGTCGCTGATGTTGACGAGGATCACGGGGCCATCCACGGCCGCGCGCTGCAGACCCTCGAATGGCGGACGCAGCAAGAAGGACTCAAACCCGGGTTGCTGGCGGATACGCCCGACGACGTCCTCGAGTTCGTGCGACAGTTGGTGGTACCGGCGCGCCGCTTGGCCAGTCGCCACGAAGGATATCGGCAGGGTATCGTCCACTGACTCGCCTCGCGGGACGATGTTCTGCGCCAGCTGGGCGTTCAACCGTTCAAACTCGGACGCCAGCGCACGCCCTGCGTCGCTGGCGGAACGCAACGCGTCCAGCGGCGTGCGGCTCTGCGCGAGCTGCGACCACAACAGCCCACGCCCACGCTCCGAGAGTTCCACCGCCAACTCCAACTTGCCCTCGGTGATCGCACACGCCGTGGCGTCCGTCGCCAACGTGGTCGTCCTGCTGACCAAGTGTTCGTCCAAGAGGACGGCGTGCCGACTCTTGATCGACGCTGTAGCGAGCAAATGATGGTGGAGTGCGTCGAGCGCGGCTTGGTAGGCGGCCAATGCAGAAGCGTGGTGTACATTGTTGGCGTGTTCCACCCAGTCCAGCGCGACGTAGAGGTTCATAAAACTGTCGTTGTACGTGTAGCGCACCGCGCGCTCGTAGTACCGAAAGCCGTGCTCTAGAAAGGAGGGATCCTGCTCCCCCATGTCCATGGCCATGTTTGCAGCGCCGTGACAAACCGAGTGGAGCGCGGGGCTGTCGTTTGGGAGCGATTCGATGAGACGGTGGACGGAATCGAGCGCTTCTCGGCGGGCCTGATCGTCGCCGAGGAGGGTGCCGCGGTAAAATTGCGCTGTGGCTAGGTGCATGGACATCCAGGGGCGATAACTCGGCGACGCCGCCCGGTGTTCGATGGCTTCTTTGAAGAGCTCGATGGCGGTATCGAGAGCGCGAACATCGCCGTTGTGACGTGCGAGGTCGTACAGCGCAGAGGCGTAGTTGTGGCACAGCAGAACCCGTTCCAAAGCTTGAGGCGGCATTCGTTCCGCAGCGTCACCAAAGAGCTGTCCGCTACGCACCAAGTCCCCCAAGTTCTTGTCTTGCGCGTAGCGGCGGTGCAGTAGCGTGGCATGGTTGAACGCAGGAAGGAATCTGGCGCCCGAACAGGACAGTGTCAGCGCACGAGACGTGCGCTCCAACGCTGCATCCAAATCGACCTTGTTCCTCTGGGCTTGAAACCGCAGGTAGAGCGCGGCACCCAAGTTATTCAACGACGCTGCGTAGTCAACATGTCCGGGGTGAGGCGAAAGAATGTCCTCTGCTTCCGCCAAGAGCACGATCGCCTCGTCCAAGGTGTCCACGTCATCCGGTCGATACTCATAACGCTCGCGCAACGTATTCCCGAGTTGCATGGAGACAGACGCATAGAGAAACTGACTGCTTTTGCAGTTGCGACGGGCCGTCCGCAAGAATGCGATGGCTGCCTCCATCTCTTCGAGATCTTCAGTGAGTTTGCAGCGGAGCGCGAGGGCGGCGCCGATGTGCAGACAGACGTGCACGTGCTCTGTATGGCTTTCGGGAATGGCAAGGAGAACTTGGTGGAGCGCAGCAATACAGGCGTTGATGTCGTGCATGTCGCCTTGCTGCTCAAATCTGAAGAGAAACACCTTTGCACGAATGATTTTCAGAGAGATGGCGACTGGCTCTGCTGGTCGTGCAGAGGACAAGGCACGGTCGCAATGATCAATGATGGTCTGGCATTCTTCCATATTTCCCGACTGGCGGAACGAATCCGATAGAATGGAAGCCAGGTTTGCCATAATTGACGGATAGTCGGGCCGGTTTGGAGATGAAAGGCTCAATGCCTCCTTGCAGATGGATATGGCGAGGCTGAGATCTTGCAAGTCGCCCTTGGCTCTGAACCGCGCAGAAAGAGAGATACCGTACACGGAGAGGATGAAGGGTCGCTGGTAATGACGCGGACCGCATAACTCCAGTGCAGAAGAAAGCTTTTCGATGGAGGAATCTAGGTCGGTCAAGTTGGATGTCGCACCGAAGCGGTAAACGAGCGCGTTGGCGAGATTAACAAGGGTGAGAGGTCGACCGTAAGATGTCGGGGGAAGGATGTCAGCCGATGTGGTCAGGTATCGGATTGCTTGGTCGAGGTCGTCAGTGTTCCCAAGCAATATGTACCGTGACTGAAGAGCTGCACTATAGTTGTCTAGAAGCCGAGAATGCTCTAGGTTGGGCGTCTTGGAGTACTCCATCGCTGTTTGATAACAACCGACCGCCATCTCCAACCTCTCGCTGTTTCCTTCCACAATGAAGAGATGCCAAGATACAAGACCAAGGCCGACGAGATTGAACAGATAGCTGTCCTGTCCTGGAGAGCATAGCTGCATCGCAGAGACGTGATGAATGGCAGCCGTTTCTAGATCTTGCAGACAGCCGTCCACCTCGAATTTGAGAAGCATCGCATCTGCGAGATTTCCCAAAGCAGAGGATCTTGAGGGATGACCAGGAGGACGCAGATCAAGACAGGACTGGTAATGCGCCAGTGCCGCGTCTAGATCAAGCTTGTCTCCCTGTTTTACAAACCGTTCTTTCAACGCATTTGCAAGGTTGTTGAGGAGCGAGTCTCGAACGGGACTTTGAGAAGAAGCTGATAGAGCAGGGGAGCAGGTTTCAATGACACGATCAAGGTCTGCCGCGTCGCCAGTTGTCCGATATTGGCTCAGAAGACTGTTGGCAAAATTCACCACGAATGGAAGGTACAAGTAGTGTTCTGGTGTCAATGCCGCCACGGCAGCCTCGGAGTGGCTGACGGCTCGTGCCAGGTCATCAGTGTTGCCGCAAAGTTTGAATCGCTTGGTGAGGGCCTGGCCAATAAGGCATTGAGCTGGGGCATGAAAAAAATGACTAGGTGGTGTCGAGGCGAGGACTCGTTGTGTTTCGGAAATGGCCGTGTCAAGGTCGTTTAGATCTCGGGAGCGGTCGAAACGAGACATGAGTTCGTTCGCGAACTCGTTGAACGCTACAAAGTATGCATCCTCGGTTGGATTCAAAGATGCCAGCCTTTGGCTCGCAGTTTCGACTTCGTCTGGCTCCATGTGCACCTGGCTGTTCGGGCTAAGTCCATCTTTTGACATTTTCGGGCTGGCAGAGCGTACCTTTGGTCCGCCATCGCTACATCTAAAAGTTGGGAATGGCTAGCCGAGTTAGTCTCGATACCCGACATTACTTTTTTAGGAAGCGACGGGCAGAGTCCGAAACAGACTTGCAACTTACTAACTTACTACATCAGGGAGTTGGTTAGCCGATGGGACTGCAGGACTACCGGTAACAGCAGGACTCGGGTGGCTGTAACTCGAGACAACCTTTAGTAATATCTTATAACCTTTGGAAATAGTAGTCCACATATATATATTTAATGACATTTATTTTATGATGTTACAGTGCAACACAATTGTCATGGTCATGGTCAGGGAACCAGTAGTATATTCAAGGTTCAAGAATCTAAGCTATGTACATCATAAGACGCATTGATCAGGCTACTGGATGCTAAGGATGGTGTGAAAGGTCTCCTTATTTGCAAAGGAGTTGACATAAAACTTGTCCCCATGTTCTAAGATGTTGTCGCAGGTCATACTTGGCGGGATGCTAGAATTGAACTTCAGAACCAGTTGAATAACCTGGCGGATGGTGTCCAAGGGAATGATATCACCCAAATGTTGGGCATTGTTCCAAAACCGACAGCACACAAGAAACATTTCTATGTCTGGGGCAGGGGCAGCAACACGAATTCCATCAACCACCTCAAAGTGAGTGGGGGAAAAGTTGAAAAATTTGACATAAAGGAGAGGTGAGCAGGGGGGGAGATACGCAGTCAAAGCAAAGGCATGAGAAGTCGCTTTCATGTGAACATTGGCATGAATATTGGCCAGGGAAAGTAAGAGGGGGTGCATTTCCTTATTGCCTGACCCAAGTGTTAGGGGCATTTTGTCAGAAGCCCTGATGACACTGACAAAGGAGTGACCATCAGGTAGTGAGCTCTGGGCAGTGTCATTTAATTTTGTAATGATAGATCTCTCATTGAATTTATCTGGATATCCCAAGCGTGATCAGCACTCATGAATTCACCATAGACTTGTTCCTGGCCAGTAGGTCCTTGCTCAAATTCACAATATGGGTGAAAGTCCATGTGTGATGAGAACGCAGGGTTCCAAAAAAGATGCTGAACAACCTCGAGTCCATCCTGCCAGTACAGGATGATCGATTGTTTCGTTTTGTATGGTCCTATCTTGATATGTTGGCAGCGCCACCATGGGACTTCTGGTAGGGATTCTGTCCATCCATGTAGTCCCTGTTACGATTTTGTGACTGGCGCATTTATTTTTCCTTAACTCTTGAACTCTTTCACTCCTCATGATAGGGACTACCCCTATCCGATGTCTTCTGATTTATCCTGTACAATGCTGTACTGTCACTCGGTGACTCTTCCCGAGTATGACACCTGTTTCTTCCCGCTCACTGCAATTCCGCTCTTCTGGACAGCGGGATCCCATTTTCCTTCCAATTCCTATTCTTCCATTTTGTTCTGACTGGCGGAACATTTACCTTTCCTATGGGACCTGATGGTCCGTGCTAGATCTTGCATTGTATAAATACTCGAGTCTTGTACTTGTAAAACCCAATCTAGTTCTATGCAATTTATACTGCGTTTAGCTGGAGTTCTGCTAGCTTGAAGATCCTTCTTCTCGCTCATGTCCCTCTTTCCTTTCTTGTGAAGAACTAGGACTTTGCGTCATCACAAGAGGACCCTTCCTTTAGGGTTGAGTGCGACATCGTCAACTTCGCTTAGCTTAAGTCGACGACTATCAAACAGAACATTGCTTTCTCTTTGTCTCACTCTCTACAACTGCGTTTACTCCAGTTGTCACGGTAAGCGTAACAGTTCCTTTGCCGAGCGAAAGGAGATGGGGTGCTCTTTATTCTATACACATATCAGATACTGCATCGAAATATATGCCGAGTCACATACATGCTGCAACTGCAGGTATTGATCAGTTTCTTTCATAGAGAGCAAACCAGTAGACAACCAGTTGGCAAGTTCCCACTTGTGCTTTGAAGTAAATGGATAATAAACATTTTCTGTATTGCATATGGCTGCATATTTGTCTTCATCCATCAGTTGAAGATGGTTTCTACCCCTGGGTAGAGTGATGCCGGATTTGGGGTGATACTGCCATGTGCGATGCAAGGCTGTGGGTACAAGATCCTCCTCATCTCTGGGTAAATCCATGAGCTCTTCTGTGAACCTGAACCCAGAGGCAGGGTTATCAGTGAATGGATCAGTGTCAGGATCCCATCCAGTATCAACTTTAAATTGACCAGGTCAATGAGAACCTCTCAACATGGCTGTAGCTTACAATCGTGTGCTGGGTCTGGGTCTTCAATATACTCCGTTTGTGTTTGTTCTATGTCAGGTGAAGAAGTCGCTTGAAACCACCACTGTCCACAGAGATTTGACAAAAGGTGATCTACAATAGTGTCTTCATTGGGAAACTCCACTGAGCAGGTGGGGCAAAAGAAGTATGCTGGGATTTCATCAGAAAGACTCAGTGTTCTGAGCATTCCAGTAGGGTCTGAATCATTTCAAGGTGACTCACTCACCATGCCGAGTCCCGACTCACTGTGTGTAGTGCTTACTAAGCTTTCCAGCGACTCTCAACCCTCGCACCTCAGGCCTCAGCAGCGCTGGTCATAATGCAGCTCCTTGACTCATGGTGTCTGCCAAAGTCCTCTGTTCCAGGCTCTGTGCCATCAAGCCCACCAGTTATTCCCAACACCCACTATTATCTAAAGTCACATCACCCAGCCCTCCTTTGTCAAAGGTGACAGCACGATCCGTCAGAGGACGAACACCAACATCCCTGCCGTCATCAAAAGCAATTCTCATGAGCCCTGCTACCAACATTCCTTCACCTGTGACTGCAGAAGTGAACCCTTATACACCCCTGAAGCGCAGCTATCAATATGTCCTACCTTCAGACACCCTACCTTCAGATGATATGGAGGAGGTGCCTTGCAAGAAGATCAAACCATTATTGACATTGGTCAGGAATAGATTCAGAATATATTTTTATAGTTAATCATAATAATTCCACACAGGCTTCAGTCAGGAGAAACCCAGAAGTCGATGAGCTCCATTCAATGCATCTATTGCAGCTTGTACGAGCAAGTCATGCCACATGTGCAGCGTGTGCAAGATATCAATGTCTTTGCTTAAAGGAGCTTGAGATTGTCCAATCAATGGTGGTGGATGAACATGAGGAGGCAGAGGCCCTGTTGAAGGAGGCTGAATGGCAGGCCGGTGAGGTCAAGCACACCCTAGAACGTGATGGCTACAGATTAATTGATTGAATCTCCTGCTTGTTTCCTGAGGAGGGCAGTGGTGATGTTAGTGAAGATGATGACAATTCCTCCAATTGTAGTGCTCGTGGTTTTGCTTGTCAGGCTGGATCCCCAACTCCCTCTCCTGATACATCTCAGGATTAATTTATCCTAGTACTACTATTTATTAGTTCCCAAGATTGCATTACCTTGTAGGACCAGTGCCATGTAGTAGTTGACTCACATTTGACTTGTAAGTATGTGTCAATTAGCCTGCCCGATTATGAGCCTAGACTTGGAAATTCCCGATCACTTCCTTCTTCGTCTTGTCGCTGATCTTCTACCAGCTGCTCGATGGTCAACCTTACCTGTGACTCATCTTTGTCATCAGATTTGAACCCAAATTCATCCATCTTGGCACAAGCAAGGCTCCTCACCCACTTCTTTTACAGCATTGCTTACAAAATGGGTGGTGACTTGTTCGATTCGTGCCAATCAGTGGATCACCCCAAACTCTATGACACTATGACTCAAGACTCATCTCACTTTTGGAGATACCGCGCATCAATGTGCACCAATGTTTGGTGCAAGATTTTCCCACACAGCAGTGGTGTTGTTCAAGGGTTAAAAGGTGGTCAGGAGGTCCCAACCAACCATCGCCAACGTCCTCTTACCCCCATGCCCTGTGCTGGATCAAGTCACCATCAATCCTGTGTGTTGCCAACTGCTACCAACCCACATATCCCACAATTTGTCAGGACTCTGTATACCATTCCTCCGGCATCTACCCTGTCACTAGTTGAGCAATCTCCTGCTACATTTGAATTACCTGCTCCTGACTCTGTGACTACCGAGGAGCGGCTTCAGGCTGCAGCAGAGATGATACAGGTAAGCTGCTAACTATGTATCTAACTTTACTCATAATCCATGGTAGGAAAGCAGTACCCAAAACGATGTACCTGGCTCTTACAGGTCCTTTAATCCACCTCCTCAAAGTTGACTTCATCCATTTGCTCAATTAGTAAACCCTCAACTATCTCATACTCCATCCATCTCCACATTGTACTCTACAAGTCAAGTTTTGACTCCCCACACTGGTAGCCTGGATGGAATAGGTGCCCATCCATGTGGCACCCACAAATGCAAGAAGTCCTCAAGTACACATGCCATGCCCTGGCCAATGATATGTTACTGTCCACTGGCTGGCTCTATAGTGAAGACATGGCTGCATTACAAAAAATGACCTTCAAAGAAAACCTCGCCATGGCCTGTAGTAAGCTGGGACATTGTATGTTGTCCCTTCTATTCTCTTCCTTTGATTGACACAACTACATCAGCGGTTGCATTTGATCATGATATCAACTTGATCGTAAGTAGTAAGCTACATAGCTGGTGCTTACTAACCAAATGATGTTGTATTTTGAGCAGGGCTCACCAAAGTCTGATCAAAGGCGGCTGCCTTCGCTAAGCCCTATGCTCGTCAATATTTACAGTGCACAGATCCTGTGGTTGCCCATGATCAAGAGGCATTGAACCACTGGAAGACAGATCAAGTTTGGATCATCACTAATCAACAGGATCATTTGTGGTTTTTCCTTCACCAACACGACAATGTAAGAACTTTTTCTTTTATTTTTATTTTCCTTGCAGTGCTATGAATACAGACTAATATACCTCGTAGGGGAAAGTCATTTGCTACTTTGGCAACAAGATTTTCCAATGTTTTCATCAAAAATTCTGGTATACAGATGCATCATCCCCTGTCAGAGACTTTAAAGCAAGCTATAAGACAACACCGCCACCAATGCTTGCCCTATTGGGTGCTGCTGTGTGTAAATTAGATTCACCCTCATTCATTTGCTGACTCTACCTCAGCTACTTTGTGCACTACACTGAGAAGCAGAGGGCCGACAGTCAAACCGCTCAAGGAATGGCTTGAGTACACTCAAGTTTGAAGGCAAAAAATTTGGTGATCGCTTCAACTCCTATCTCAAGGGGATCAAGAAAATTCTCGGCAACACAAGTCTCTCTCAGAGTTTTATCATCTGGCTCGACTGGTTGAATATGCAAGGACTGTAGGTACATCTCACATATCTGATGTTTGTTCTCATGATCCCTTCCCAGTAAGATGCTTGCTGCAAGCACTGGTGGTCCTGGGTCGCCTTGGAAGGCTGCAGTGGTGTATATTCTGGAGTGTGACGACACAGCAGTGACATTGGCTCAACCACAGCCAGGTCCCTCAATGTTTCAGTCACAACCAGGTCCCTCAAGCTCGATGGCTCAGCCACAACTGGGTCAACCTGGTCCCTCAACGGTACAGCATGTTACACTTACTGTGAGCTGATGCCCTAGCGAAGTTAGTCGCAACCATTCATTGAGAGGAGACATAAAGTGAGCAGTGATACAACCTTGTGTACTGCAAGCCAACCGGCCCAGCTGAGTACTGTCCTATATGTGGAGGAGGTCAAGCACGGGTATGCGAGACCAACAAGGAGTCTTGAGGGTACAAGTGCAAGCTAATGCCTTGAAAGCCAGAAGACAAAGGTCGTGAAATGAAGGCGATGTCAAGAGTGGATGAGATTCAAGAGGGATCCCTTCACCAGTGCACCAGTGACCAAGAATAGGATTGCGAGTACGAGGGCACCGAAGTGCAGTATGAATACAAGCAGATATTCTGGTGTAGAACTAGCTTAGAGATACAACTGAACAAGTGTACCTCTATATATACTGTAGACTGATGGTGCACAGACCATCAGGGTCAAGGGTGATCCATAGGATCAAATAGGCTTCCCACATCGGGAAGGAACAAAGAGGATCAAAAGAAGTCCCGTTGTCATGAAGAGCGGAATAGGATCAACGGGATCAGAAGGATCAAAAGGTGAAACATGCCCTATGTGGCTATAGAGTCCATTGGGTGATACATGTGATGGGAGATCAAGAACGGGATCCCATCAGGAATTAGGAATAGGATCAAAGGGGATCCACTGTCTCGGGGCGATGGGGATCAGTGTGAGAATCCACAGATGATCAGAGACGCATCTAGTGCCATATGCGGATGGAGTTCCACATGGCTGTACAATGGCTGTAGGAACAGCCCAGGTTGTGATAAGTCAGGCTCCTGCAACCAGCGAGGAGTGGAATAGTGAGGGGAAGGCAGAGGGTTCCGGGGTTGGCTAGGAACGGGTGTCTGTCCTCAGGGTGAGTCTTTGCTAGACTGTCTATGACTGAGACATCTAGAGAACAAGGGTTGGCCATAAGCGAGAGTATGGTGGCTCTAGAGATGTCCTATGGTGAGGACGACAATGATAGTACTCCCAGAGTACTGGTACGTGTGGTAAGGCTTCTGCCAGAGCCTAGGGGTAAACATGGTCCCTGTCCGTTGAGGAAAGGCGAAGAAAAAGAATGAATTGGTCCAGTCCAGTGGTACTGCCAGTGAACCATGGATTTCCGTAACACAGCATGATTTGGGTCACTTGTCAATGACATCATACAACTCCATTCCCATTGACATGACTACTACCTACAGTGGTCAAGTTAATCCGTTTCATCTGTTTGATCACTTCTTTGAGCAGTAGTCACAGTAGTCCTACTAGATAAGATAAGAGTATCTGATGTCATGTCATGTCAGTGAAAAATAAGTGCATCCTCGAAAATATAGGTTATACCTAGTGAAAACATGTTACGACAACATTGATGTAATTGCTATATAGAAATTCAGCATGTATGTTTGATGTATGTAATGGTCTTGCAGTCCAGGACAGTGGTTTTCAGTCCTGCTGTACCCGACTGTCTGGACGTGTCTGGACTACAATCTGGCCTACTGATGTAGGCTTAGAGCCCAGTTCAGGATGGGTGTTGTTGTTCATCTGGAAAACCACTTATGCTGTTACTGCTTTGACAACTCTTTTGTTGCCCAGCATCCAATCACAGTGCTCAAATGCCAGAAATAAATGGAAATTTGTCATGTTCATAATCCTGGCTGTGGCTAAGTGCTCAAAGAGCAGCTTTTTGAGTGCTTTAAAATTACTGATGGTGTGCCCTCTTGGCTATAGCATTGGCTGAGGCTTGGCTAGAACCTGGCTAGAACTATTACGTACTTGGCCCTTGGTGGCCACCCAGGTGATGGGTGGTCACCACCTAATACACCCAAACAAGAAGCCTTAGATGGAAGCATGGCAAAATGTGTCATTGTTCTTTATTTGGCTTCACTTCTCCTGTGCGCACATGCCAGCAATAAGTCCCGCTCCAAAGTACACAAATACTCTGGTGCTCCTCCCTTGTATTGGAATGACAGCTCGGCATCCCATGCCACTCCACCTTGGTTAAACAGCTTATAATGCCACACCAGACTGGGGACTGATCTCTCACACTCTGCT
The DNA here is from genome assembly GCA_038089695.1 of Xanthoconium separans. Classification (NCBI taxonomy): domain Eukaryota; kingdom Fungi; phylum Basidiomycota; class Agaricomycetes; order Boletales; family Boletaceae; genus Xanthoconium; species Xanthoconium separans. The sequence continues at coordinate 9,027 of JBBPLG010000420.1, read as the reverse complement.
CTCGTCCCTCCATCATCGACCATCAACATCATCATCGTGCACTGTGCTGTGCATGGGTTTGCTGATACTCGTGGTCCCCTCGCCTGTGTTAACAAGGATGTTTGTCATATCTCTCCCATGCCTTTTTCCTTCTGTCATTGTCACTGGCGGCATCTTCACTGTACACGTGTCATAGTGATCTTGGGTGATTGCGCTGCTGGGTGCGTTTCATGTTGCTTTCACCTTCTCCTACACCGCCCAACGTACTAATCTGCTGGCATTATAGCTCGTGGTCAACACCAAAGTTACTTTACCCTGTGCATGACTCATCTCTTCCCAACATCAGTCAACAGTTTCTCCAGCTATTGCTTGCTGACATCATGGCTGCTTTGGCTATGCAGTTGTCTCTTTTCCGCCTGCTTTCAGCTCATTGTCCCCACTTGTGTCATTGTCACCATGCACACCTTGCTGCTGCATCCACCTGTTGTCGCCATCATGAGCAATCATGCTGCCTGGTGTGTTTCATATTGCCTCTGCCGTTTTCAATGCTGTCTGATCTACATATCTGTGCTCATCAAGCTCGTTTGGCCCAAAGATTGCTTTACCCTCACAAACTGCTCGTGCTCTCGTCTCTCCCTAACATCAACCACTAGTTTTTCCCATGATTTCAACCTTGTCATTGACTTTGTAGTTCACTGATGTGTTTTTCAGCACTCGTTGATATACCTGACTTTCTTTATTGTAGCTCCCCTTTGTGCTGTGTCCTGGAACATGGCCCATGTGCTGCATCTCTGCCACTACTTGTCTTGTCGTTTTCCTTTTCAGTACATGCCACTGTCACCTATGTTCACTGTCATCTTCATGGAAGGGATTGGTTGGCTCGCTGTAGTTGATCTTGCATATGTTCTATTGCTTCTGTAGTTACTCACTTCTAACATCAGCACTCATTTTTCCTTCAGTTGCAGTGCTTCCCGAGAGTAAGTTAATCCCGAACTTGCAGCTTAACATCTAAACAGTGTCGGAGGTCCTTAGTTGACAATTAACGAGTCAACAATAAACTGCTGTTATCATATGTCAATGTGCATCATGTCTGCTCATGCTAGTTTTGGCTCCAGTCATTATTGGTCTCTGGTGTTGGATGCTGATTTGACAGCTTCTGGACAAGTCCTAGCAGGACATGGTCACTTGGAGCTGTCACCCACAGTGACTATGCACACTTGCACAGCTATCAAGTATGTGCAATGGACACATTTGTAGTATGGCTTTGCCCTATTCATGTTCTACCATATGTGACTATGGCTTTGCCGTACTGACATTCTACCATCTATTAACTGAATAAAGGCTCTAATCAAATGCAATATATCCATCAAATGACAAGAAGTCAAATACATATGTCACCACCACCCAGTAGGTTATTATATAACACTGTTATGTCATTGTCTGACAACCTAGCAATCTGATTAGTGATGTCATCGCCAGTGTCACTGTCAACATTAGGGTCTTGTATGGCATTGTGTATGACTGTTATGCTTACTGTGACAACTGGAGTAAACTCAGTTGTGGAGGATGAAACAAAGAAGAAGCAATGTTCTGTTTGATAGTCAGTGACTTAAGTGGAGCAAAGTTGTCGATGTCGCACTCAACCCAAAGGAAGGGTCCTCTTGTGACGACGCGAAGTCCTAGTTCTTCGCTGATGGAAAGAGAAGAGACTCGAGTGAGAAGAGAATGACTTCGAGCAAGAGGAACTCCAGTTAACGTGGTAGTTATTGTGTAGAACTAGATTAGTGTTACAAATGGTATAACTTGAATATTTATATGATGAAGAATCTAGCACGGACCATCAGGTCCCATAGGAAGGCAGAACGTTCTGCTGGTCGGAACGTTAAGGACGAAAAGGAATCAGGAAGGAAATGGGGTTCCGCTGTCCGGAAGAGCAGAACAACAGCGAGCAGAACAAAACAGAAGTCATACTCAGAGGGAATCTCTGAGTGACAATACATTGTTGTATGGGAAAAGTCGGAAGACATCGGATGGAAATGATCCCATCATGAGGAGTAAATGAGTCCAGTGAAGAAAAGAAAGAAAAATAAATGCACCATAGGTAAAACCGTAACAATGACATTGGATGTACTTTGCACGACAGTTGTGTCAGATGCAGGAATTACTTCTGAACCAGAAATGTTAGATGTGACTGTGCAACTTGACTGTGTGGTAGATGTGACTCACGAAGAGTGGACAACTTGGAGATAACATTGGTCTCTGTGTTTGGGCCTCCTGCAGCAGCCACAGTGGTGCTGCTCACACTGATGTTAGGGTCTTGTATGGTACTGGGTATGACAGCAATTGTGTTAGATGCAGGGGGGAGAGCTAAATTAGAAGCATTAGACAACTGTGACTTGATTGCGTGATAGACTGACTGACCAGGAGTGGATGGCTCAGAGATGTTTGAACCCCTGGAAGCAGCAGCAACCACAGTACCACTCGATGGACGAAGCTCAGAGGTAGTTGCATCTTCATCATCATCTAGAACAGTCACAGTGCTCTTGTACTTCTTTCTCTGAGGCGGCTCTGAATCATCACTGTTACGTGAATGCTTTGACCCTTTGTTGGAATGCTGGTGGCAACTTGATTCCATAATTTCACTGCACTCAATCTGTTGGTTCTGTTGGAGGTGAAGCTGCTCAAGTTCATCATCTCTGATCTTCTTCCAGTAGATATTGCCCATCTCCCACTTCCAAAGCAGCATCTTGAGATCTGGGAGGGAGTGTGATACATTGCTCAGATTTGCAAATGGGATCTGGTCTTCCAGCCACCCAACAATGATGACCTTGTAGCTCTGAACAACATTGTGAAAATAATAGGTCCATTGCATCTTTGCATTAGGATTGTTTGTTATTTCCCCTGGATAAATGAGACCGTAAGTTAGGTGGTTATAAATAAATGAGAGGGAACACGAATGTAGTTTGGCATTGATAATTTCACGAATCTTGGTATGGAGATTTGAAATGTGCTGACTGTAGTTATATGCTGCACCTATTAAAAATGTATACAATTAAGATGGGCACTGTGTTACGCTTACTGCGAGCCGATGCCCTAGTGAAGTTAGTCGCAACCGTTCACGTGAGAGAGAGAGATGATAGTAGCAATACAACCTTGTACTGCGAGCCAGCCGGCCCTGCGTAGTACCATCCGAGCGTTCAGGAGGCCAAGCATGGATGTGCGAGGCCGATGGAAGGTCTTGAAGGTACAAGCACAAGTTAATGCCTTGAAGAGCGACGAAGACGGGGATCGTGAAATAGAGGCGAAGTCGAGAGTGGACGAGACTCTGAGGGTTCCCTCTACCAGTACACTAGTAGACAAGATATGATTGCGAGTAAAAGGGGCACCGAAGTGCAGTGGAGATACAGGCAGGTATCATGGCGTAGAACTAGCTTAGAGCTACCAGAGAACAAAGGTAACTCTATATATACTATCCTGAATGGTGCATGGACCATCAGGGCAAAGGGTGATCCAAAGGATCAAACAGGCTTCCCATCGGGAAGGAATGGAAAGGATCAAAGAGGAGTCCCGTTGTCGTGAAGAGCGGAAGGGGATCAATGGGATCATACAGGATCGAAAGAAGGAACATGCCCAATATGGCTATAAGGTCCGTAGGGCTGTACACATGATGGAAGGTCAAGAACGGGGTTCCATCAGAAGGGGGAAATAGGATCAAACGGGATCCGCTGTCTCGGGGAGATGAGGATCAGCGCGAGAATCCGCAGATGATCGGAAACGCATCTAGTGCCGTATGCGGACGGAGTTCCGCATGGCTATACAAGGGCTTCGGGTGAGTCCGGGTCATGACGAGTCATGTTCCTGCAGCCGGCGAGGAACGGGATAACGAAAGGAAGGCGGAGGATTCCGGGATTGGCTAGGAATGGGTGTCCGTCTTCAGGGTAGGTCTTGCTAGACGATCTGTGACCGAGATGTCTAGACGAACGCTGATTGGCCATAAACGAGAGTATGGCGGCTCTAAGGATGTCCTATGGCGAGGACGACAGTGGTAATACTCCCAGAGTATTGGTACACGCGGTGAGGCTTCTGCCAGAGCCTAAGGTAAACGTGGTCCCTGTCCGTTGAGGAAAGGCAAAGAAAAAGAATGAAGTGGTCCGGTCTGGTGGTACTGCCGGTGAACCGTGGATTTCCGTAACACACTGGCAGACCACGTAAATGGATGGTACCTTGAACACCTTGCACAGCAAATCCCTCCATTTTGCTGACAAGGTCCTGCACGTCAACATCCATGACAGACTCCATGAAGTTCTTGACCCCTTCTGTTGCAAAGGTGACACCGTGAAGGGGGAGATCCATTGTACCGTGTGCAGAATAGAGAATGGTCTCCGTGCCAGTGTGACGCCATAATTTATGGAGCTGCAAATAAATATTGTTGTCAGTTATCATTTAGTTGGAGAGAGGTGGCACATACCTCATTCTCGACAACTCTGAGAGTATGTGAGACATCATTGACCCTTGACCTTGCAGACACATGGGTACCAACCACTTTAGACTCCTTGAACTGACTGAATTCTTTGACAAGCAACTCTTTCTCAGTGTTGGAGAGGGTTGCATATTTTTTTCTGATGTTCCCTAATGAGCTTGGGAAGGGTGTTCCTCTTGCCAGAGATGGCTGTAAAAGACATGAGTATAAAGTACTCGTGAAGACAAGAATGCTTACTGTTTTCATCATTAGTGCTAGCCTTGTTTTCAGCACGCATCTTCCAACAGAATGCATTCCAAGTGCTTGTCTTGTTATGCTTCTTACGGAGTCTCAAGTCACCTAGATAAAGCTTGTCTTTAACGTGCCACACACTCTTGTTGTGCTCAGAAGCAATGGTCCTTGTCATCTCGCTCAGCTTGTTCCATGCAGTGTCAAGGTCTGCCCTGAATTGAGCACTCTTTTCCTGTCGGTTTTGAGTCACCATCACCTGTGCCTCATTACTGCTGAGGTTGATCCTTGTTGGAGGGTGTAGTTGAAAAGGACCACCCATCATTGTGGGTGGCTGCTCAGAACTTTGGAAAGACATCAGGAATGAGTTGGATGAGCGGATACAAGACACCTGGGTCTATAAAGGCCATCGGCAAAGCAAATCCAATTGCATTCATGATATCCACAAAATTCTATTTAGAAAAAATTACCAGCATCAGGATGAAAAGGGCATAAGTCAAGGTCCTGGTGTTACGGTTTTCCATGTTGCTGTGTTTATTTCTTTGCTTTGTCATCTTTCGGACTCATTTCTCTCCTCACGATGGGACAGCCCCATCCGATGTCTTCCGATTGATCCCTACGATGTTGTATTGTCACTCACCGATTTCCTCCGAGTATGACTCCTGTTTCTTCCCACTCGCTGCCGTTCTGCTCTTCCTGACAGCGGGATCCCGTTTCCCTTCCGATTCCATTTCGTCCATTTTGTTCCGACTTACAGAACACTTACTTTCCCTATGGGACCCGATGGTCCGTGCTAGATCTCACATCGTATAAATACTCGAGCCTTGTATAGTAGAAACCCAATCTAGTTCTACGCAATTCATACCATGTTTACTGGAGTTCTCCCCGCTCGAAGCCCCCTTCTCCCTGCTCGGGCCTCTCTCCCTATTCTTGCGAAGAACTAGGACTTCGCGTCATCACAAGAGGACCCTGTTCCAGGGGTTGAGTGCAACATCGTCGACTTCGCTCCGCTTAAGTCGACGACTATCAAACAGAACATTGCTCTTCTTGTTGTTCGTTCTCCACAACTGTGTTAACTCCGGTTGTCACGGTAAGCGTAACAAAAGAACTAGATTTCTGATCAGGCCCTGTTCCCTAACAGAAGGCCCTGCCCATCATATCATGGTTTCGTGCTCCCTCATCTTCACCAGAACCATCTGCCAACATGGACCCCTCTGATCCTTTACCACCTTTGTCTGGATTACCTGAACTTTGGAGATTAACATCCGACCACCCGGATTACCTTCCCCTCCCAAAAAGGCTCAGCTCCCTCGATGAAAAAGGAACTTATAAGAGAGTGCAAGAAAGAGTCAAAGAGTGAAACATTGCAGAAGGAAGATTACCCTATGCCCTTCCACCTCATCCCATCCCATCTTTTGCTCCTCGCACTCCAGGCCCATCCCATAGACCAGAACCCACACCTGTACCCATTCCAGAACCTATTGTCGAAGAAGAAGATAGATTTGCCCCCATTGATTGGGACGCACCAGCCTCCCCAGTATGACCCGAATGAATCCCTCTTCCTCCCGACCCAGAGTCAGACTCTGAAGACGAGATGCCAGAATTAAAGGCTGGACTACCTGATGAGTTCTCTGGAAATGGCATTGACGCCAACTGGTGGCTTCATGCCATGGATGCGTACTTCACCATCAACCCAAAGTACAACGACGAAGCAAAGATCATCACTGCCCTGAATAGGATGAGTAAAGGCAAAGGAAGAACGTTCTCCGAAGGATACTATGAGCGCATGGCTAAGAAACTGATCCCAGAAGAAAACCAAACCTGGGAGAAATTCAAAGATGATTTCTGGGGCATGATGTTCATTCACAATGAAACATCTTCAGCTAGGAGAAAACTCTATGCCATCCGTCAAGGACCAAACACCGAGGAAGCCTTTAACAAATTCGCTTCTGAGTTTAAACTCTTAGCAGCCCAATCCGGAATCATAGATCAATCCGCTCTTTGCGAAACCTTCAGTCAGGGAGTACACAATGACCTTATGCAAAAGGTACTAGGCTCAAATGAGGAGCCTCTCACTGTTGATGCATGGATCAAAGCTGCCGGGAAGTTTGCCCACCAAACTGAGCGCATCAGAGATATCTGAGGTAGGAGACCTGGATTCGGAGGATACGGATCTACTGCCAACCACACTCGCGACCCCAACGCTATGGACGTTGACTACATTTGACTCTCCCCGGTAGAAAGGGCCAAGCTCATGAGAGAAGGCAAATGCTTTATATGTAAGAAGTCGGGGTGTTCCACTAGGAACCACAAAAATAACCAAAAAGGATCTGGAGATCTGGACTCCGCTCCGACAAACCCTTGCCACGACCGCCCATACAGAACCAGGTCATTGAGGACAAACCTGCTGAGAAAGAAGAAAAGAACGAAGCAATCAGGATGATAGAACAGCTAGTCGCCAAAGGACACGGAGTAAAGGAAATGGCTGAATCCCTCCGAGAAATCTATCTGGAAGACCCGCCAACCTATCAAACAAAAGACGCTCCCATGGAGGGGATTAACCAAACCTGGACCACACCCAAAAGGGGTGCAAAGCTTTCAGAAGAAAGGGTAAAGCAGAGACTCAAGGATTTTTAGACAGGTGCCAAGGACCGACTACTTGAATGCCTAGAATGAACCCCATTGTAACTACTGTAGAGGAAAAGTCAATTCTAATACCTCTACAAGTATCTGCAATGGGGGGAGTTCATGTCAGACAAACCACTGCCTTGATCGACTGTGGAGCAACGTCCTGTTTCATGGACGAAGCTTACGCACGAAGGAACCGATTCCCTTTCTTCCGACTTGCTGAACCCTGGGAAGCGTACAACACGGACGGAACCATTAACAGATCCAGAACCATCCACTATCATACCCGAGTAACCATCTATATCCAAGGAGTACCTCGAAACCAAGACTTCTTCATCGTTCGATGTGGAAAACAAAATATGATCTTAGGAATGACCTGGCTCACCGAAGTCAACCCCCTCGTCGACTGGTCTTCAGGAACGGTGGAAATAAACGGAGATCCTCACCTCCCTTCTCGACGACAACCAATACACCAAAGATACCTGCTGCAAGCCATGGGGCTAGACATGGATGATCATATTGAACGACGCATCTATAAAAGGAAAGGACTTGGAGAATACCTCCCTAAAAAGGAGTGGATACGACGAACCACTCTCTCTACCCAACTAGCACAGGAAGCCGGAACCCAGAAAACCGAACTTCCTAAAGAATATGAACAATATAAGAAGGTCTTCAAGGAACCTTCTAATGAACTACCCCCCAAACTAGCCTTTGACCATAAAATCAAACTTACCAAGGAGTTCATACCAAAGAGAGGAAAAGCCTATCAATTAAATCCCGCAGAACAAGAAACCTGTAAGAAGTTCATCGAAGAACATCTTGCCTCTGGAAAGATAGAACCATCCAAATCCCCACAAGCATCTCTCTTCTTCTTTGTTCAAAAGAAGGACGGAAAGCTTCGCCCCTGTCAGGATTATCAATATCTAAACTCCCAAACAGTAAAAAACGCCTACCCTCTTCCCCTTATAGGCAATCTGATCGATAAACTAAACGAATCAGAGCTGTTCACTAAGATGGATGTACGGTGGGGATATAATACCATTAGGATCAACCCCGTGGATAAATGGAAGGCTGCTTTCATTACACCTTACAGGCTTTATCAACCAACAGTAATGTTCTTCGGAATGTGCAACTCTCCAGCCACGTTCCAAGCCTATATGAATGACACCTTTGCCGACATGATCGCTGAAGGATGGTTAGTCATCTACATGGACGACCTCCTCATTCACTCCAAAAACGACCCAAAGCTACACGAGGAACGGACCAGGAGGGTATTGGCTCGAATGGAAGACCAGAAACTCTTCCTCAAGTTGGAGAAATGCACTTTCGCTGCAAAAGAAGTCAAGTACCTTGGCATGGTGGTAGGAAGTGGAAAAGTCCAGATGGACAAAACCAAGGTAGATGCCATCAGAGACTGGAAACCCCCTCAATCTGTGACAGCTGTCTGATCTTTTCTTGGGTTCTGCAACTTCTACTGAAAGTTCATTCCCGGATTTTCCGACATTGCCCGACCACTCAATGATCTCGCTCGAAAGACCACCAAATGGGAATGGACAAATATCCACCAGAAAGCTTTCGAATGACTACGAGATACCTTCTTACAACGACCCGTTCTCACTATGCTGGACACAACAAAGCCATTCACTCTCGTGACTGACACCTCCCTCGTGGCCACAGGAGCTATCCTAATGCAGAAAGATGACAATGGAGAC